>SEYY01008024.1:15000-21072 GCA_009176605.1 Armadillidium nasatum
ATGTGATTCGTAGTTGTCTCTCAAGTCTCGACTCGTTGACACTGCCATAGTGATGACTACAAGATTTTGCGGGTGAATATGATTAAAAACACTGGAATCAGTGAAATACGAATGATTGAAAATAATCAATTTGCTAAAATGCTAAAATGCTAAAAATGCTAAAATTATTCGCAATAATTTACAAACAAAAATATCTGAGTATTAAAATTTACCAAAGGTTTTTATGCTCAAAGAAGGCCTTGGCTTAACTCATCCATATTTGTTTGCATCACGTAACCATTTAAGATTTCGACAGCGAAAATTAAAGATAGAAATTTCTGTCTTCAGTTTTCCTTGAGGGAGCAGAAAATTCAGCAGTAAAACTCTTAGGGCACGATTCATGGAACCCTTCGCTTTATCAATCTTCAAAATCTTTTAAGAATCTTGATTGTTTATTTAAGCTAGGGTCGTTTTTCTTCGTTAATCTGAATCTGTGAAGTAACAGCTTACGTCATAATTTAATGCAGACAAAACTGCTATTTTATTTCATTAGAATACAATTATATTTTGATTTAATCAGTTAATTAATTCAATATTCCTACCTCTGAGTAATATAAAAGTTACTGTGGTAAATTTTGGTAATATTTCTTAATCAGGGTTGGGGATTTTTTTTCTATATAAATCAAATTTAAAAAATTATTATTTTTTTATTTATTTTTATTTTTTTTTTAATTTTTATTTTATTGATTTTTTTCTTACAAGTTTTTTTATTAGTAAGCTCATTCATCTAAGTAATAACATAAACTTTAGTAACAACAATAAGTATTTAAAGTAAATATAATTAGTTAATTAGCTTAATTAAGAAAGTTATCTAAATAATAATTATTTCAAAAAGCACAAGCTATTTTAAATTTTGTTTTATATAAAAATGACGAAAATTCTACTAATAGAACCAATTCACTGTATTTAAATTTTAAATCTAAAGGAAAAACATATAAACTATATTATATCATTATTTTTTAAAAAGTTTATGGTTTTATGTTGCTATATAATTTTTATTACTATATTATGAAGATAAATATCAAAATTAAGGAAAAAAATAACATTTATTTTTAGCGTTAGAACTCTCAGCAATTAAATTTTGAAGAAAAATAAAACATTAATTTCTATTATTAGAAAATATGTAAATAGAGACAGTTAGAGTTTTTAATAGAATATTAAATGTAAGTTATTTTTCTGATTAAATCAATTATTTAAAAAAAAGATTCATCTTGGAAAAAAAAGATTTTAAGGTAGATTGCTGAATGCTAGCACATTTAAACCCTAAAACTTTTTATTCTCTTTGTCTCCTTTTTTTTATTCACCTCTACAGTGCTCATAGACTTTAACTAAAGTTTAACTAAAGTTTAAAGTCTGTAGTTAACGTCTATGACAGTACTACATAATTCTATGGAACAAGTTAACTACAATAAACTTTTTTGAATAAGTTTATATTTAAAAATACAAGATAGCTTATATTTATTTATATTTTTTATTAAATGAAAGTTATGATCAATAAGAATTGTTGCTTCATGCTCACGGTCTTAACTCGCACCGCCTGCAAAAATAAATAAATAAATAAATAAAAATAATAATTAAATTTTTAAAAAAAATACTTTAATTGAAATTTTAAAATTAATAAATTTTATATAACGCAGTATCTCACCTACCTTTTAAAGTAAATATCTAAAGCCAGAATTCAAAAGTAAAACAGTTATAAAAATTTAAGCTTTTATTAAAAGACCTGAAAGAGAAGGGTCGTAATTAGTGTTACAATTAAATAATAAGAGGAGACTTACTATGAACTTTTTCAAAAGATTTTGTTGCTCTTTGAAGTTCCTTCATATACGAATTCAATATAATTAAGAATGTTACGCAGTTATATATTTGAGTAGAAGGCAATAGATAGATAAAGAAAGTTTGAAAAAAGAAAATATAAACTCATACCTTATACCTTCGAATTTTGAGGACTTGTAATGAACAAGCAAAAACTCTTACATTTTTAATAACGTCTAGACTTGAAGATGATTTGATAAAAAATGATCATGATTCAACCGGGAGTTTAGTTGAAAAAATGTGCCACATCGATACAAAAAACAACCCAACTTTACAAACTCCTATCAAGGAGAACTTAAAATATATATAAAGTATAAACACTAGATAAATTAGTGAAAGCATATAATCAAGGAGAACTTAAAATATATATATAAAGTATAAACACTAGATAAATTAGTGAAAGCATATAAATAGTTTTTATACAGTGTTGCAGATTTAAATAATTTAGCAAAACATATTGTTAGACGTTGATTAATTCATTTCCACAGCCCAAAAAAGATATTTTATAAAAGCTATGGGTTTTGAGCTTTTATTATGAGACCTGAAAGAGAAGGGTCGTAGTTAATTTTACAATTAAAAAAGGAGAGAAGACTTACTATTGAACTTTTTCAAAAAGATGGTTTTCTTCTTGAAGTTCCTTCTTATACGAATTCCATATAATTAAGAACATTAAGCAGTTATATTTTTGAGTAGAAGGCAATAGATATGACAGTTAGAAAGATTAGAAAAAAGGAAAATATATAACTCATACCTATTTCTTCGAATTTTGAGAACTTGATAATAAACAAGCGAATGAACTTACATTTTTGACGTCTAGACCTTACCATGAATTTTAAAAAGTGAGGGCGAGCTATCCAGCCGTTTATTGAACAACAAAAATGATACATATCGATACAAAAAACAAACCAACGACTTCACAAACTCCAATAAAATAATACACTAGATAAATAAGATAAAATATATACACAGATAAATTAGTGAAAGCATATAAACAGTTTTTATATCCTCCCACTGAAAAGTTGCAATGAGCAGTATCATTGCAATTACTAAAATTAATAAAACACTACAAATAAGCTAAATTCCTGTGAAGGAATTCATGACACTTGACAGCAGCATGTCTAAGTGGTCTTTCTCTGATTGACATTGTCTGAGGTTGAGTTTTGAGAGATTTAAGCTGAGAAGGTAAATTTATACCTGAAGTTGAAGGCTGAACATCTGGGACAGCACTATTACCATTATCTTGAACTGAATTTAAAGGTGAGGGATCATTTTGATCTGAAGCCTCATTTTCTTGACTGTCTGCAAACTCTGCATTAGATGTATCATGGCAGATTTGATCGTCAGCTTCACCACTGGTTACAGAATGAGTGATAGACAGCTCTAAAGGGTACAGATGGCAGATTGAATGATGACATGTTTCTCCATCTCCCCTTTTAACCAAAACACTTCTAATCTTATTATCATGACTAACGATAACATCCAAAACTCTGCCCAAAAGCCAGAAGGGTCTTGGCTTATTGGGTGTCTGAATCAAAACTATGTCTCCTACCTTTATTCTGTTGGTCCACTCTGACTGGTAGAGATTTCTACTTGTTTGGCGTAAATTTAATAAATAAGACTCATACCATAATTGCTTAAAGGTTTCTAATACTTTTCCTTGAGTACTTAGAGTTATGGATAGGTCTTGCTGTGAAGGAGGAAGCTGTTTCCATATAGGTAAGGAAACTTCATTGAATATAAGGTTTGAGTTGCCATAAGGCTTTAAAAATTAGTTTGGAGAAATGATTTCCAATTCATTTTCTGATGACCTATAAGTCAAAGGTCTTGAATTAACAACATTAATAATATTTGAAATAGTTGTTAACAATTGATAGTAAGTTAAGGTTGCTTTACCTATAGTTTTATATAGACATCCCTTAACCACTCGTATCATTCTTTCCCAAACTGAGCCTACCCAACTACTGTACAGAGGAATCTTATAATGTTTGATGTTGTTCATGCGCATATGCTCAGAGAACATGTCTGAAGACAAGGATTCTAACAAAATATCTCCTCCTTGTTTGAAAGTTCTGGCATTATCTGAATACAAACTGGAAGGTATGCCATATATATTGGTGAACCGTTGAAATGAAAGTAAGAATGACTCAGCAGACATATCTGGAAGAACATCAATGTGAATAGCCCGAATATTAAGGCATGTGTAAATTAATAAATACATTTTTCTGAGTTCTTTATTATCATCCTCTACAAAGATGTGTCCAGTGAAATCAACACCAGTATGCTCATACGGACGCACAAAATTCACCCTATGGTGAGGAAGGTTTGTCATTTTGGGATATTTAAAAGGAATGCTATTAAATTTTTGCAGACGATACATTCAGACAAAATATTTTTCACAGCTTGTCTGGCCTTGGCAATCCAAAAACCATGAGATCTGATAAAATTGATGGTAGCTTGAACACCTAAATGCTGACATCTAGCATGAAAATCTCTAATTATCAATTTAGTGAGGTGGTGGTCCTTGCCAAGAAGAACTGGATTTATCACATCATAATTATACAGCAAAGTTTTAGCTATTCTCCCTCTAGACCTGAGAATGCCATTATCATCAATAAATAAATTGAGTTGGTTAACTATTAATGGAATTTCATCCTTCCTAGGATTCTTAAGGAATGAGATTTCTTTTGAAAAACATTGCTGCTGCATTTGCTTTAACCAATAGTGTTGGGCTCTTCTATCACTATTTTCATCAAGCCCTTTACTCCTACTAATGAACTTGAAGATATTAGAAGTTACCCTATAAAGTTTATGTATACTGGAATAATCTTCTAAGGGTAATAATGATTGTGTAACATCCACAGACAAATGACATTGTAAAGTCTTTTCCTTATTGGCCTCCGACAAACATTTAAGTTTACTAACCGGCCACTGCGACTGATTTTGAAGTATCCAGGATGGACCTTTAAGCCATAATGGCAACTTAGTAAGAAAAGTAGAGGTTGAAACACCTCTGGTAATTAAATCTGCAGGATTTTCAGAAGTATTGATATAAGCGTAGGAAATAGAAACTTTGAACTCTTGTTCTACTTGTTTTTTGATCAAAGAAATTTCCTTGAGTCTGTTGTTTACAAAAACATTTTTATTTTTGGCTCTTCCAGATAATAACCATGAAAGAACAATTTGAGCGTCTACAAAAACTTTTATGTTTTTGAACTGAACATCTGAAAATTCTGATAATATGGACTTAATACATTTAAAAAATAGAAACACAGACAATAATTCTAAAGAGGGCAGAGCCCTTGATTTGAGGGGTGCCACCTTGGCCTTCGAAAATATTAAATTTGAACTTTTACCTATGCTATAAACCGCAAAACCATAGCAAGACGTTGATGCATCGCAAAATATGAACAAAGAATTTGAAGTTGAAGGTAAAAATGCACATCTTTCAATTTCAATATTTTTGAGTTCGTTTAACTCTGAACAGAGAAGGGACCAAGAAGATAAAACATCTGAAGGGACCTTCTCATCCCAATCTAGACCCAATTGCCATAAATTCCTGATTAACAACCGGCCCTTTAACGTTACAGGCAAAAAAGATTGAGGGGATCAAAAATCTTTGAAACAGCTGATAACAATAACCTTTTAGTATCTGCTCCTTCATTCACTGAAAAACTTGCCAATTTTAATTTATCTGAATGAGGATTATAAAGATAACCCAGCACCTTATCTTCTGCTTCTTGATGCTGTATTATTCTACCATCTTCTTGCATTACACTTCTTAATTGCTCATCATTTGAGTCCCAACTTCTAAGATGGAACCCACCAGCTTCCATTCTTTTGTTACATTCATGATAAAGTTCTTTTAAACATTGAGGGTCATTGCCACTAAAGATCAGGTTGTCAACAAAAAAGTTATTTGATAAAATTTGAGTACATTCATCATCTGGGTATGACTGAGCATGATGTTTGATGATGTAGTTGAGAATGAATGGGGAGGAAGTGAAACCAAACACAATTGTTGAATACCGATAAGCCTTTAATTGTCCATTATTTTTCCAGAAGAAACAGAAGCGATTGCGATCTTCCATAGATTTTAATTTGATCTGAAGGAAGGCCTGCTTTATGTCAGATAACATAACAAACTGATTTGACCTAAACCTAAATAAATGTCCTAATAAGGAAGTCATTAGATCCAGCCCAGTATATGCTGCTTCATTT
>SEYY01008025.1:0-12025 GCA_009176605.1 Armadillidium nasatum
TTTTCTGCACACATTGTGGAAAAAATAATCATACATTGAGTGACTGCTACGGCTATAATAATGTGTGCCCATACTGTAAACAACAAGGGCATTCTACTATTGACTGTCCACAAATAAAGCAAAGGCAGTCAAATCGGTCCTTGGAAATGGCTCAAGCACCCACAATGAAATGCCCTTATTGCTCAGCTGGACATCTGGGGAAAGATTGTCCCAGCCGCGGAAGTCCTCGGCCTAAGGATCGAGAAGGTCCATTGCCGCAGCGGAATAATCAGTGGGGTGCAGTAAACAACACATGCAACACATGTGGTGGCACTCATTCAGCAGGTGATTGTAGTGGAACCCCAGCTTTAAACTAAGCAACTCCGTAGCCATGGGTCAGGCTGCGGAGGAGATTAGTGATGGCGGCTCCAATTCTAATTTAGTGACCCAAAACCCAATTGCGAACCCCGAAAATATTCAAATCCTATTTAATCGGGCTGACAGTCAACCCTTATATGTGGATGTCACCCTCGAGGGATATTCGGACAAGGTTTACGATTGCTTAGTCGATAATGGGGCGTGTGTAAGTCTCATTAAGTCTTCGGTAGTAGATGAGTTAAAAGGTGTTCACAAACACCCATCGACTATTCGAACTATTACTGGC
Organism: Armadillidium nasatum; assembly: GCA_009176605.1. Taxonomy (NCBI): domain Eukaryota; kingdom Metazoa; phylum Arthropoda; class Malacostraca; order Isopoda; family Armadillidiidae; genus Armadillidium; species Armadillidium nasatum. Next base: position 644 of record SEYY01008025.1, read on the forward strand.
ATTGGTCATACTGCCATTAAAATTTCACATTTTGTTATCCTAAGTCTTCATTTCCGTAGTGGTTTCAGTACCACTGAGACCGAATTCTATGTTGTCCCATCTGAATTCCTGGAACATTCACTGGTACTGGGTGTTCCTCTTTTACGAGCAAACAGTCTTCTTCCAGATATGTCAACATATCAATTATTATTAAGGGATGAAGATAAATTTCTTGTTGTAGCTTCTGATCCTACCAAAAGTAACACCACAATTGAACCTAGAACTACCGAAAATCTTGAAGTAGGACCACATCAATGCGGATTTATTTCTATAAATCTGTGTAATTTTACATATTCTCTCCAGAACTTCTATCTAGAAGGGCTGTGTGAGGAGAACTTTCATGTGTTACCAGGAATACTCAGAGAAGGCGATTCTTCAGTTGTGGCTATTTACAATGGTAGTGAATCATCTAGATTCATACCTAAAGGGTTCCCAGTGGGATCTGCTTTTCCTATTACAGAGACCACTGACATTTCAATCTTTAATATTCTACCCGGTGAACCGAAAGATGCTTCTATGCATAATGATTATTGGACTCGAGATAGAATTATGGAAGAGTTCCAGTTTTCCGATATCCAAGTGGAAGATTCCCAAAAAGAACAACTTGTAAATCTTCTTCAGAAATATTCTTCAGTCCTCAGTACTGGAGATGATGATGTTGGGCTTGCTCACAATGTCCAGCATCACATTGAGCTTACATCAGACAGGCCCATTCATGTACCTGTTCGGAGGTTTCAAGGACCGTTAGCTCAAGAGATCGAGCGCCAGTGTTGTGAGCTCGAAGAAGGGGGAATTATTCGGAAAAGCCATTCTCCATATTCGGCTCCAGTAGTCCCTGTAAGGAAAAAGGACGGTAGTTTGCGTCTGTGTGTGGATTACCGTGCCCTTAATAAGCATACTAAGGGAGATGCATTTCCCTTGCCTAACTTAATCGACTCCATTTACAACATGGCAGGTGCTCGATTTTTCACCACCATTGATTTGGTGCGTGGATACTATCAAATTGAGATGGCAGAGGGTAGTATAGAAAAAACAGCCTTCTCTACCCCTCTGTCACATTATGAATTCCTTCGCATGCCTTTTGGAGTGAAAGGCGGGCCAGCCACTTTTCAAAGAGGTATGATGATGGCCTTGTCTGGGTATTCCATGGTCTGAGGTCATGGCATACCTGGACGATGTAATTATTCGGTCCAGCACTTTCGAACAACATATTCTCTCCTTGGAAAAAGTATTACGTGCTCTCAATGCCAATGGGTTCAAGTTAAAACCCAGTAAAACAAAGTTATGCCGAGAATCTGTAGATTTTCTCGGACATCAAATTGATAATAGAGGTATTCTTCCTCTTGAAAAGAACCTCTCTGGCGTACTTGACTTTCCTATACCAAGTACAGTCAAACAACTCAGGCAGTTTTTGGGAATGGTTAATTTCTATCGACGCCATATTCCACATTGCTCTTCAATCGCTAAACCGTTATCATGTCAAACTGGTGGTCGTACTGTACGATGGACTGAGGAATGTCAAGAAGCATTTGAAAAACTTAAATCATCATTAGTTGATCCAACGTTACTGGCATTCCCAGATTATAGTCTTAACTCCCCACCATTAGAATTGTTCGTTGACGCGTCAGATATTGGATCAGGGGCGGTGTTGTCGCAACAACAGGGAGATGATAGTCGGCCCATTGCGTTTATTTCTATGACATTCTCTGATGCACAACGGAAGTATTCTACAGTGGAACGCGAGCTAGCTGCCCTACGATGGGCCGTTAAAGCGTTACGACCATTCCTTTGTAATGAAAAGGAATTTATCATATACAGTGATCATGAGCCATTACAATACCTTCACAATATGTCAACTGCAGATGGACGTATTGCGCGAACGTTAGAGGAACTTTCCGAATATAATTTTCAAATTCGCCACATCAGTGGTCGGAAAAATATTCTCGCAGATGCTTTATCCCGCTCTCCTGTACCGGTAATTGAATCAGAGCCTTTAGACGTGATGACTGAGGGAAATTTCGAAAAAAGTTATATTCCCCAGGGTTTTAAGCAAATAACTTTTCCGGGAGGTGGAGATTCTTTATTTCAATGTTTTGCATTCTGGTTGGAAGGGTCAGAAGGGTCTCATGTTGAAATGAGAGAGAGGTTAGTTGAGGAACTAATTAAAGACCCGCGCAAGTATAATCTTCATGGAAGAAATCTGTTGAAGAGACTCAGATTGATGGCACACTCAGGTCAAGTACCAATCCCAGAAATAATTCAAGCATTCGCAAATCTTATGCATTGCAAAACTTTAGTTTATTATACTAGTGCTAAACCACTGGTATATGGGGAGGGTTTTACGGACACATGCCATTTATCTTGTGTGTCAGGAATTCATTACAATTTGCTAATTCCAGAAGAAAACGTTAATTCCTCAAGCGATATAGTCTCAATTAATTTAGTTAGAATACATTCTAAAACATCCAATTTACAAATACATAGCACACTATTACAGAACTCTTCAGTAGACATAGACACTCTTAAACATAAACAGCAAACAGATAGGGTTTTAAAAAGTTTATCCAGAGTAGTTGTCAATAAATTGCCAAAGAAACAGTGGCCTAAGAACTTGACTGCATTCAAGTTGGTTGCTGAACATATTCACTTTTCCGAGGGGTTGTTGTTGGTTAAACATAAAAATGAGGATAAATTCATTGTCCCATTCTCATATATGGTTTCTCTAGCAACGCAGTTCCACATTGATTATGGACATCTAGGTAGAAACAAGTTATTGTCTCTTATATATGAGGAACTTTGGAATCCCCGAGTGAATCAAATAGTCTCAGACATTTGTAGATCTTGTCCACACTGTCAAGTGTCTAAGACAGGTACGAATATTGCCAGACCCCCTATGTTGAAGATTAGTTCTTCTTTTCCATATGAGTTACTGGCAGTTGATCTGTTGCAATTGCCGCGCACCAGCAGAAATAATGGCTATTGTCTTGTTGCCATTGACCACTTTTCTAAATTTATCAATGTAGTGCCTCTGGTCAATAAAACCAGTCAAGTGGTCGCAAATGCATTCAAACACAAGATCTTACCTTTCTTAACCTACATTCCTGATCGTCTCTTAAGTGATCGTGGGTTAGAATTTATGGGTGAACCATTTGAAGAAGTATTACATGAATTTGGTATTGAACATGTGGTGATATCAAGTCACATGCCACAATGTAATGGAGTCACAGAACGTGTCAATCGTACACTGTTACAGATATTAAGGACTTTGGCTCAAGATAACCCATCATCATGGGATAACCAGTTGCCTCAAGCAGTTATTTTATACAATAACACTTGGCATTCAGCCATTGATGCCACTCCATCAGATATCCTACTGAAAAACCCACATTCTTTCAAAAGGAACCCATGTTTACAACAGTTCTGGCGGGAACCATCTAAACACTTCTCCCCATATCGTGAAGGGGACAAAGTTGCATATAAAGTTCACATGCCAGGTAACCTGGTCATAAACAAATTCAAATCGCGCTATGTGGGACCATTTACTATTCGTCAAGCTCATGACAATGATCTTACTTATGTAATCTCTAGGGTAAATAAACCACACTCAGAGATTCGTGCTCACTATTCACAACTACGTCCATGGATAGAAGTTCCTCGTTACTTACGAGATAATCCCCATTTCAAGCAATTACTTTCCTCAGAAGAGGTGGATGATGATCATCAGACTACTGATGAAGTAAGAATGGATGAAGAGATAGAAATCATGGACATTGAAGATAATCACGCTGCTGAGCCAGAGATTTTCAATTCATTGGAAACTGAATGTGAAGAAAGCGATTTTTTAGGTTTTGAAGTTAATTCAACATTATCTTTAAATGAATATTTGGGTTTTACAAGAGAATATTGTAATATTAGCATTACCAGTGCCAAAACTCCAACTGTTAGTAGCCTAGGTACATCCCACACACCACCTTTTAAGAACATGAACATTACACCCACAATTACACCAGTAGACGCAACATGTGTGGTTTCCAGTTGTCATTCTGTTGAAACATATTTGGGTCAAAATCTGGTGAGGGATGAAAGTGATGTAGAATTTGGTTTGAATTTGCCAGGTGAAAAGGAATCTGAATCAAGGTTGAGCTCTTCACTTAATAGTTGTCGCATGTCAGCTGATCTTTCACATCTTCAGGCCCTATGTCAGGTTACTGAGGGATCAATTGTTGTTAATGATAGTTCCACAATCGAGAATACACAAGGTTCAGAGCCCTCAAGTGGAGCAGATTTTGAAGGCTTCACCACAGGCAGGGTGAATACTCGTGATGTTCGGGATATCCTTGGAAGAGATTCTTCATTATATAATCTCAGGTCCCCCGAAAACGAAATGCGAACCAGAGTTGTTGAGACCATGGTAACTACCACTATTAGCACTGCAATTGGGTATAGAACTCGTTCTCATGGTCCTGTCCCAGAATATATTAATGTCTTAGAAAAGCCATTAGAATATATGTGGAAACATCACTAATGCATTCCATACAAAATTATTCTTTTATTAATGTTTTCCAAAATGTCTGATTTTGAGATTTGTTTTTTTTTTTTTTTATTTACATGCATTTTGTTTAATCATTTTCTTATTCACACATTATTTGCATTAAAAATTTATTTAATTTTATTATTTATATATGTTGGTTCTTTAACCCTTCTGAATTACTTTCTAGGATTTTTATTTTTATTTTTTATTTTTTTTGTATATGTTATGTATTTTTTTTCATTCCTTTGTTGTTTTGTGACAATTACATACAAATATATATTGTATTTTTCAGATAGTGAAAGTTCTGGAGTAGTAAATTATCTACCAATATAACATTTTGTAAATCATCTGCCAATGTAACATTTTGTAAAAAGGTTTTGTTTTTCTCTTAAGAATGTAATTGTTACTGTTGGAATTGGTCAGAGGACTTCGTTTGCATTCTCTCTCTTGCTCACAATCACATATTATTGGCTCGAAACTCATGCAAAGCAGCTATATTGGGGGGATCTTATTCTATGAGGAGGGAGCTTTCTTTCTTTTCTCACTCCTGTATGACTTGTATGATTGTTTGGTGAAAGAAAAGTACCTTTTCTTTGGTGAGGGATAATGTAGAAATTTGCAAATAGGGCACCCAACCCTATACTTACAATCAGAACTCCCCTTCATTTCCTTTTTGTTTATGGGAGCTAAATATCAATTATTATTTAGTTATGACTTGGATGTATGTTTGACAGATGTTAAATCAGCTTTTCTTTCCTTTACAGATAGTAAATAATTTATAAAACCCTAAAGTTTAAAATAGGGAAGACTAGAAAATATTCAGTACAGGAAGATAGACAGTATTCATTTAATTTGTCAATTTCATCTCCCTTGCAAGGGTAAGTTTACCATTACATATCCTTACATTAATAGGAGGGTTAGACATGTGAATATAACTATTGGGATGGGTTAATGTTTAGATTCATTTAACTTAATAACCATACCCTTTTAGGTACCAATTGTGGAGTCAGTTACAAGTTTGGAACTCATATTGGATTGGGAATCTGACTGATGTTTAGGCCAGATAAGTTGTTTGGGATAATTGCTAACTTCAGATTTTGCAGTTACTTGCTAAGCCGAGCCATAGATCTAAACTCATTTAGAACTGAGCAGGCAAGAGAATGCAAACGATCTCCTCTGGCAAATGACAAGTTAAGTACACCCATTCCGGAATTTGTAAATTTTTGTAATTAATAACCTACCATAACTATAACTACCTACTGTAACATTAGGATTAGTTGTATATTTTCATTTGTTGAAAAAGTATTCATTAGTTGCACCATACATAAATAATCATATTTGTGTATGAAGTTGCAATTATTGAATAAATCATATACAAATATTTATATTTGTATATGAGAAACTTTTGTAAAATTGAGCACTACACAGATATTTATATCTGTGTATGCAATTAGACTGTTTGTGAATAAATATTCATTAGTTGCACCATACATAAATAATCATCTTTGTGTATGAAGTTGCAATTATTGAATAAGTCATATACAAATATTTATATTTGTATATGAGATCATAATTTGTATAACAGGGCACTACACAGATATTTATATCTGTGTATGCAATTAGTTTTCTAAAATAAGTATTCATTAGTTGCACCATACATAATTAATCATCCTTGTGTATGAAGTTGCAATTAATGAGTGAATCATATACAAATATTTATATTTGTATATGAGAAAGTTTGTAATATTCGTTGTAAGTCTTTGGCGCAATAGTGATAGTAATTAGGGTCATAACAATTCTGGTTCACGCATTTTTCTTATATTAGTACATGGTTTCTGAGTGTATTTATATTTCAGTAAATTTATATATTAGTGGGGTGTATTTTCATTTAGTAGATAGCATCCTGCGTTTTCCTGTAGTTTGTTTTTTTTTTTTTTTTTTTGTTCTAATTTTTGTAAAGTCATCTGTAGAGTCATAAGTCATAGGTATTGGAGGTTTCATTGGCAATTCTTCTTTGATTCACCCAGGCCACGTTAAGGGTGGAGAAGCTTGTAATACGAGGATCCTAAAACCAGACCTGAGTGTCTAGCTTATCTTGTTGTGTAACTAAAGTAACAGTGGGGGAAGTGTTGTTGACTACCGAGTCTTTGGTCTTCATATTGAGAGGGTTGAAGGGTTGTAAAAGAGGTGGTCTCTCCCCTTAACAATATATATATATATATATATATATATATATATATATATATATATATATATATATATATATATTATATATATATATATATATATATAAAAATTTCACAACAATCCACAAAGAGTGTGGAAATTGTGACCCATCAGTCGAATAGCAGAAAAGTTGGAAATCAGGTAGACTTTCAACCTCTACACGGAGATTTGATAATACAAAAATACCTTTTCAGGGATTATCTTTTAAGTTTAACAAAAGGAATTTCTAATCAGTCCTATACACAAATCATTGTATATAAAAATAATCAAAATCATTTTAATTTAAAACTACAAAGAGCCACTGATTAGAAAGAGGGGAAGGGGGTATTACCATATAGAAAACCCGAATCTAAAAAAAGTAAAATATAAAAAACGAAAATAAACAGATTGGAGCTACTTGAAACTTTCAATAATTTTTGAAATTCTTTTAACTTGTCTACACTAAATCTGACTCTTTAACCCATTTTTTTCTTAGAAATTAATTAGAGATACTTCCAGTGTAATCTTTCCTGTTTGCTATTCATTGGACTCCCAAGTACAAAGTTTTGTAAATTTTAGCTGAAGAGAAAGAGTTTTAAATATACTCCATGCCTCAGTTACACAATCAGCCCATTCAGAGAGACCCCTCGCGCCGAAACAATAAATATTCCAAGGATATTCAAAACCTTTCCTTGTAGTACACAGGGTGTTTTTTCTGTGGAATGCCTGGAGAAATTGAAGATACGGAGATAGGAGGTGATAGGAGGAACACTAAGGCAAAAAGGGTTTAATAGTCTAAGGAGAAAAATTAGAAGTTAAAAAAGTCAAGAATGTTGGGTTTATCTCCAAGATGGTTATGGGTAGGAAGCTGCACCATCTGCTCATGGTTGTTCTCGATGGATATATGCCCATCAAGTCACCAGCTTTTCTCAGAAACTAGACAAGTCATTAAAGGTGGTGATCCCTGAAATCATCCAAAATGATGATTTTAGAGAATTTTAGGTTAAGAAAATTAGATATAAATTTTAATTGAGATTATTTTAATTATAAGGAAGGAGTAGAATATCCAACATTCACTTAAATTAATGATTATATGCATATTTTCAGGGAAAAAAATCCAAAAATTTCATATTTTGTATAAGTTTGAAAAAACTACAAAAATTTTGAAAAATTATTTTTGATTCACAATAGTGATTCAACATGTTTACTTAGGTAAACTGAAAACTGAAAATAGTCAGTACCATTAAAATACATTAATGAAACAAATAAATTCAATTAGACTTGCAAAGTATCCTCAGCTACATGGTAAAAATTTTTGAACTCAAAATTATAAATTAAAGAGCAACAATGTTGCTGCATACATAAACCTAGCATTCGCTTTTCACTAAAAATTGAGAATAGTACCAGTAAGGGAGAACTGGTATGGTTTGATCTCAGAGCTCACAAGTACCTGAGTTTCAATTAAGAACAGGAGGTATGATAGTGTCAAAAGAATGCTTGATTATTTTCTGTTTAAATGAATCATAAAAGGGATGAACTTTCAGGTACCAGAGCGCAGAGGAGTCTTTCAACCTAACATTCTATATGTTCAATGAATATAAGAAAAATAAATCTGTAATATTGATTTAAAAAGAAATTTCTTGTTAATATGCTTCCAAATAAATGTTAGCTAATAAAGCCTATATAAAATTTCCTAATTTGTTACTATACTTACCCCTGTTTAACATATCTTCCAGGACCAAGGTGTGGTTTCTTTGGTTTGAATAATGCAAGAGTAAGTCTCATTTTTTAATGTAGTAGAATTAAGCTTATTTTAATTATTGCTTTCAACAAAAATAAAAACCCTGAAAAGATTAAGTGAATAAAATCATAAAAAGTATTATTATTACAGATGTTCTAATTTTGACTGAATCCTGAGATTCAGCTTTAATCATTAGATCTTTGATATTTCAATTACATCGTAGTATTTGACTATTTAAAATTTTCACAAACTTAATTTAACCTTAGCTTATATATATATATATATATATATATATATATATATATATATATATATATATATATATATATATATATATATATATATATATATATATATATATATATATATATATATATTATATATATATGGACTGAAGGTTTGGTGTCTCCCATACAACCATTGGAAGGGTCTTACAGAGGTACGAGTTCACACATGTTCACATCAGGCGGTCTGGCCATTGTAGACCACGGGCAACAACGGCCATAGAGGAAAGATATATACGGTTAATGGCAGCTCGCGATTGACATGCAACACCACATGACCATAGTGCCGAGCTGCAGGCTGACCATCAGACCCTTGTTAGCATGAATACCATTCAACGTCAACTTGTAGAACATGGATACCACCCACAGAGGCTGGCAAGGGGGTCCCCCTTCACCAGGGAGCACTGAAGAGCAAGAATGGCTTTCGCACACCACCACCTGCATTGGTGGCCCCAGGATTGGGTATCCTATTTACAGATGAATGCCGATTCAATCTGCACAGCTCCGACAGATGTTCCAAGGTTTATCGGAGGCATCATGAGCGCTCTGCCGCATGCACAATGCAAGAGATACTTCAGTGGTGGGTCTATTATGGTTTGGGGTAGTATAGAACTCCATGCCTGCATGGAGTTACACGTCTTCGATGCAGAGTAACTAGCCGGGCAATCAATTATACATAATGGACATAGTCGAATCATTATGTTGTACTATCAGGCTCCTACATCAGTAAGGCCAGACCATGCATTGCCAGATATGCTTTTTATTACCTCAACATGGTAGGGATTCGAACATAGAACTGGCCCCTGTACAGCCTGATCTAAACCCCATCGAGAATCTGTGGGACACACTGGAAAGGTGGCTGCAACAGCTACAGCACCAGCCACACATTCTTAATGACCTGCGACAAACGGCTGCATGCCTATGGTAGAAACCAGGGTTGGTGATTTTTTTGATTTTTTTGATTTTTTAAAAAATAATAAAACTTTTTTTTTATTTGTTTTTTTTTTTGTCATATTTTTTGATACATAATGATATAACAGATATTTAGTTCCTTCTTACTGTGTTAAAAAACTTTAAAGTAGTTTATATATTAGAAATATAACTTCCTTAATATTTGGTTCAAGATTTCATATATGGTAATACAAGAATCTGATCTTCATTAATATAATTTATCCAATATAGAACTGTTAGAGTTTAGAATTCCTAATATATATTCAATCAAATCTTCAACAAAATTTTATTGAGCTTTAATCTAATGCAATTTGAGGTTATAGACAAAAGAGAAAACAGAAAAGACAATTCCTTTTAATTTTCAACCATTTAAATTTTTATACAACATTATAAGAAAACAATATTCCTCTATATAAATTATAAAAGGAAGAAAATTTAAGCACTTTTGATGCATAATCATTAATCCATAAATTAAATACATAACTTGCAAAATATATATATATATATATATATATATATATATATATATATATATATATATATATATATATATATATATATATATATATATATATATATATATATATAAATATAAACTACTACTACCTGAGCAACTACTTAAGTTGCCGTAAAAGAGGCCTAACCTACACAAGAAGTTGCCGTAAAAGAGGCCTAACCTACACAAGAACGTTGGCACGACATACTAGCCTAGGAAAGTAAAGAAATTATAGGTATAAAAGTATCGATTAAAATAAAATATCAATATAAAAAATATTGATATAAAAAATATTGAAAGTCAGAAACAATCTACACCTAAGCATATATATATATATATATATATATATATATATATATATATATATATATATATATATATATATATATATATATATATATATATATATATATATATATATATATGCTTAGGTGGAGATTGTTTCTGTTTCGATAATTTTTATATCAATATTTTTTATGTCTATTTTATTTTAATCGATATTTTCCTGCCTATAATTAGCCCTAGGCTACTATGTCATGCAAACGTTCTTGTGTACGTTAGGTCTCTTTTACGGCAAATTCTTGTGTAGGTTAGGCCTCTTTTTATGGCAATTTCGGTAGTTCAGGTTATGATAAGTCGAATTAGGTTCTGCTAGAAAAGTAAGTAATAATAATTGTGTCTATGTCTAGTAATAGTACCTCGTACCTCTGACAACTCTCTTGTTTACGATAGGCTTCTCCGATATTTTCGATTTTCGATATTTTTTAACAATCGAAACTCAGAAACAATCTCCACCTTTACCATATATATATATATATATATATATATATATATATATATATATATATATATATATATATATATATATATATATATATATATATATATATGGCCTAAGAATTTTTTTAATTGGCATAATTTAATAAGTTCTCTGAACTTTTGATATTGAATTTTTGACATCAATATATTAATAAGTTTCCAGTTTATATTATGAATAACTACTAAATACTATGTGAGACGAACCATGCATAATTACGAAAAAAATTTGGTTTCATTCTAATTTATTACCATATTTTTTTTAATATACATTACATTTCGTTTATATTTTGAATAACAATTTAATATCAGCTAAGAA
>SEYY01008026.1:5000-10616 GCA_009176605.1 Armadillidium nasatum
GCCTGTTTGAAGTTTATTTAAAAGCTCAATTACCTTTAGGTCAGTGAAAATTAGCCACTTGTGCTGATCGTAGTTGATCCTGTGTAATATTAAAGCTAAGTTATCATTGGTTTCCCTTAAAATTACAGAACGTACAATTGCAATAAATGGGGATACATTGCCATTATGAAAAAGAACAGCCTTACTACTGTAAAGTGATGCGTTGATGAACAATCTTCATTCTTCTGAGCGGTACACAATATCAAGTTCATTGAACAAACACTGGATATGGTTGAATAACACAAGCTATTCTGCACTAAAAATGCTTCACGGGGCAAATGTTGTAATCTTCGCGTCCTTTTCGATTACTTTCTTTTCCCAAAGCCAAGAAGCGAGAAGTTCACTCTGTTGCTTAGATAACAATAGATCGCGAACCAGATCGTTTAACTCTGCCTAAATAAAAAGCTGTAGCCTGAATACGTCTTGCTTTTTAAATAACTCAAAATACTGCGGACTACTATCAGGGAAGGGTGGAGAGTCCTCTGAATCAGATGATGGTGGCATCTGTGTCGTTGGTGTGGTAGGTTAATCCGCTTCGGAATATGGCACTGGACATCTAGCTGATCGTAAGTCAAGGTTTACAGTAGATCTTCCGCTCTTCTTGCTGTGACCTGAAAAAGAGTCATCAATGTAATAACTTTGGTAATAAATGCAATAAGATATAATCACATACATAGCAGACGAAATGCAAGGCATACCTTTAATGCCAACTAAGCAGAGTAACATTTTTTTGTGTGATTCTGCGGTTCTCTCCAAACCACTGGAACACCTAATGACAATTGCTTCTGAGTAAATGTACGCCATCTTGACAGTGAACTTGAACAGTTTTTGCAACATATGTAGGGTGCCCAGGTTTGTTCTTGGTCTCCAACTTTGATTTTGAACATAGGTGATACAGGTTCCGAATGTGAGACGTGAGACTTCACGGATCTTTCTTAATTGTAAAATGAACGCATATATAACAGAAATTGGTTGGAAAGTTTATGAAACCTCTTCTAGACATATTCTATTTTTCAATGAATAAATGTAGCAACCGGAATAAATTTGTAAAACAAAAGTATAATAAGACATGTACACTGAATGCAAAATCCTTAGTATCTATAAAAAATAAAACCTGTAGTTTCCATAAAACTTTGTTAGTGATAGAGATTCGGCTTCTTTTTTAATTTTAATTTTTTTCCCTCCTTACCTTTTAGAGGGTGATTCAAAATTATGGTAAAAATTTTTGGTAACTAATAAGACATGCAAAAATAAAGGTAAAAGTTCCTTTAAAACACGTTGACTGCCACAAAATGGGGCTGAGCCCGTTTTTGAAATTTTTTTTATTTTTTGACCGATTGAGCTGAAATTTTCAGTATATATAGCTTTTTTCCCGACGAAAATAGTCCATTTCTAACGTTTTTACGAGTGATTAACCGTTTAGAAGTTATTTGGGGTCAAAAGTTAAAAAAAATTAGAATAGCGGGGTCAAACCACTGGTCCACATGAGCTGAAATTTTAACTGAACAATCTTAGCCCCAATATATGGATGCTGTAAAAGAGATTTTTGATATCACGTCTAGAAAAAAAGTATAGGCACTCAAATTTTTTTTTTGAAAAAAAATCATACCTTTCCGTTATTAAAAAAAAATGCCTCAAACAATTTTTTTTTTTTTTTTAGATATTGTTAGAAGAGGGATTCTATAACATACGTTTAAAACATTATAAAATAATATTTGTTTGAAGAAAGATATAGTCTCTCAAACTTTTAAAATTTTTGAAAATTGGCACAAAAATGGTCCTTATTTGAAGAGCTATATCTCGGAAAAAACAAATTACATCGAATAATATATGGAAAAGATATTGTAGCCCCATCATTTATCTATAAAACTACCAAAAATGAAAAATGTAGTTATTGTAGTTTTCTTTTTTTAAATATTTTTTTAAAAAAAGTTGGAATTTTTTTTTTTTAACAATTTTTGACTTTCGATAGTTGGTCAGTATTGGGCAAATAACAATTTTTCTATACTTCTGACAGCAAAAGTTTATTAGAAAATTTTGTAGCTAATAGATTTAGAAACACACACTCTAAATTTCAGACCAAAAAATTTTTTTATGTGGCCTCACCGTAGATTTGAACATTCCTAAAATTTCCGAAATAACTTCTAAACTTTAACTCCCTCGCAAAAACGTTAGGAATGGAGTTTTTTCGTCTGAAAAAAAGCAATCTATATTGAAATTTTCAGGACAATCGGATGAAATTTTTTTTTTAAGAGGTTCGCGAGCCGGCACTACGCATGGCAGTTAACGTGTTAAAGGTATGACTTAATGTCCTTAGTTTTCCGTCTTGCTGTCTCTATGTGTTTGTTACTAAATATTTTGTATCTACAAAACCAAGTAAGTTACAAACTCTAAATTTGGGATTGTTGACCAAAACAACCAACTATCGTATAAATGCACTGTCTATTTGTGTTACCCATTACTTTGTAACTCATTGACTGTGTATGTCTCTTAAGTGTTTATTTCGTTATTGAATATAGAACGTAATTACCACGCGTATTCATACTCTGAACTAGCTGACATGCACTTAATGTATGGGATGGGACGCTGCAATAGTTCTGCAGCAAGACGTTTGTACCAAGAGAAATATCCCAACCGAATTTGTTCAAGCACAAGGTTTTTTGCCAATATTCATCAACGCCTGTCTGAAACAGGTTATTTGCAGTTCAAAGAGCACACAAATGCAGGCCGACCCGATCTACTAGGACTGTTGATTTAGAAGAATTAGTTCTTAATGAAATATCTGAGCATCCTGAAAAAAGCACGCGAGAATTGTCATTACAGTTTAATTCGAACCAATCTAGTATTTGAAGGTTACTGCACGAGCACCAGTTACACCCGTACCACGTCCAACAGGTGCATACTCTATTGCCACGTGACTATGCTCCTAGTGTTGTTATTTGTCAATGGTTTTTGGACAAATGTATTAACCCAAACTTTTTATCGAAGGTTTTATTTATCGACGAGGCTCACTTTACAAGAACAGCTATCGTTAACGTTCATAACGAATACATTTGGGTAAACGAGAATCCTCATGCCATCAACAGAATCGTTCACAACATCAGTTTTCAGTAAACATTTTGGCAGGAATTTTAAATGATCATCTACTTATGTTCGAGCTTTCTCCCAGGCTTAATGGCATAATCTACTTAAACTTTTTGAAACATGAGCTACGTACCTTGCTTGATGATGTACCTCTTCAGTTGTGCCACAACATGTGGTTTATGCATGATGGGGTTCCTGCACACTTTAGTGTTGCAGTTCGTGAACACCTGAATGACACCTTTCCCAATCAATGGGTTGGTCGAGGTGGCCCAGTTCTGTGGCCAGCAAGGTCACCAGACCTATATTCTTTAGATTATTACCTTTAGGGGCATTTAAAGACCTTAGTTATACTCTTCTCCAATTGACACCGTTGAAGACGTACGATTAAGGGTTATGAACGGAATTGAAACGATCAAACAGACTCCTGGAATATTTGAATAGGTCCAACAATCGATGAGAAGAAGCCTGGACTCGTGCATTGTTAACAACGGAGATCATTTTCAACATCATCTTTAGTTTTTTGATATCATTTGTAGGTGCTTTAGATACAGTATATTTACGTTGTACAAAATTAAAATTTTCATACAATAATAAAATGTTTAGGCCAGAGTGTTCTTTAGCATCCATAAATATTCCAAAAACTACTAAACGTACGTTAAAAAGGATTATATTTTTGAAATCCTTGTGGAATTTTGAGTAAGAAAAATTGGGAAAAAAATCATATAATAATTTTAATAAGTACGTAATTATAGTTTTTTAATACGCTTTAAAGGATCGTACTTCTGGCATTGTCTCTTTTTCTGAACTAAATTTCGTGAATTTGGAGTAAGATAAATTTCGCGAATGAGTAAGAAAATTGCAAAAGATGTGATATATATATATATATATATATATATATATATATATATATATATATATATATATATATATATATATATATATATATATATATATATATATATATATATATATAGAGGTGGACCGGATATCCGCATCCGCATCCGCAACTGCGGATATCCGCATCATTTTTCCAATATCCGCATCCGCGGATATCCGCAATTGGATATCCACAACCGCATCCGCATACGCGGATAGTTTTGAAGAAAATCTAAGCAACAAACAATTATTAAAAGTTTAGTTAAAATGAAAAAAATGAGATAAAAATGATAGCAAATCAAAATCAATGGATAATAAAATTGCTGAAATGATAGTTTTAGATGATTTGCCATTCACTCATGTAGAAGATTTAGGCTTTCAAAGATTGATGGAAGAAGCTTCACCACAGTTTGTGCTAAAACAAAGAAAGTTTTACAGAGACTTGATATGTGAGGAAATGTATTCGTCGGTAGCAAGTAAAATAGAATCAACTGTATCATCCCTAATTAATACATGCAATGGATCATTTACAATTGATGAATGGTCTGACAGCACATCTGGAGTTTCTCTTTTATCCCTCACGTATCATGCAATCGATAAAAACTTTCAAAGGCAAAACTTTGTATTGAATTGCAGAACCTCTTTCTGAGCGCCATACAGGCGAACTATCTTGAAACTGTATTTGAAAAGATGCTGACAAAATGGAAGATTTCATTAAATGAAGTGCACTGCGTAGTCAGGGATTCGGGCACAAATATAAAAAAAGCACTTTCTCTGGCAAGAGTGAAAAATGTAGATTGCTTTGCACACCAAACTCAGATAGTAGTTAAAAATTCCATTATGAGTCAAAAATGTGTATCCGATTTAAAAACCAAATGTAGGTTAATTGCTACGCATTTCAATCACTCCGTTGTAGCCCAAAATGAGCTGAAGAAAATACAAACAAGATTAAATGTTCGTCCACTTTCTGTCATGCAAGATATTCAAACACGCTGGAATAGTAGTTTGCATATGCTTGAGAGGATGAGCCAAATTAATGAGGCCATTTGCCTCTTATGCTTCAAGCAGCACAAAAATAAAGCCTCTAACAGCTGACGAAAATGACATTTTAAATAATTGTATTAATATCCTTAAGCCTTTTGAAGAATTAACAAAGACTATAAGTTCAGCTGAATCATGTTTGTCAGATGTGATATCACTTGTTTCAACATTGAAAGTTGTGTTAACAAATGTTATTAAGTCTAAGGGAGTTTCAAGGATGACTGAAACATTAATGAAGGAGATGAACGACAGATTAGAAAACCTGGAAAATGATGATGCTTATACAATTGCAACCTTTTTAGATCCTAGATACAAAACAAAATTTTTTAAACCACTTGTTCCTCAGAATGTTAAAATCAAATTAGTATGCTTATCCGATGAGACGATAGAAACAGCTAAAATAACGCCTTTCGAGAAAAAGCGAAAGCTCTCAGATACAAAAGAAACTAAATCTGTTAGCTTAAGTATTGCTAAATCAATGAAAGATCTAGCTTCCAGCAGCGATGAAGAATCACAGTCAGAAGTGTCAAAGGATACAATATCGATTATTGAAAATTATCTTAAACTCCCACGTTT
>SEYY01008028.1:0-2500 GCA_009176605.1 Armadillidium nasatum
TATATAATATATATATACTATATATATATATATATATATATATATATATATATATATATATATATATATATTATAATATATATATAATATATATATATATATATATTATATATATATATATAATATATATATATATATATAATATATATATATATATATATATATATATATATATATATATATATATATATATATATATATATATATATATATATATATATATATATATATATATATATATATATATATATATACATATATATAATATATATATATATATATATATATATATATATATATATATATATATATATATATATATATATAATATATATATATATATATATATATATATATATATATATATATTTATATATATATATATATATATATATATATATATATATATATATATATATATATATATAATATATATATATATATATATATATATATATATATATATATATATATATATATATATATATATATAATATTATATATATATATATATATATATATATATATATATATATATATATATATATATATATATATATATATATATATATATATATATATATATATATATATATATATATATATATATATTATATATATATATATAATATATATATATATATATATATAATTATATATATATTATATATATATATATATATATATATATATATAAATATATATATATCATATATATATAAATATATATATATATAGGGGGAGGACGTAGCGCCATCCGAAGCGATGAAAGTACCCCCCTTTGGGCCTAACCGCGGAGTAATAAGGTGGGCTACACCATCCCGTTTCACTCCGTTGCCCTTTGGTTCGTTCCATTTCGCGTTCTCCTACTCAGAGGGTCTCTAGTGTACCCTCGTCCCACATGGGAGTGTCTATGTTTCCACTTCTTCACCCAACTCCATTCTCATGTTCCTACTAATTTATAAGCGCTTACTGCTACATTATCTTTCAAATAAAAAAAAATGGCGAAACATATAACTGCCTCAGAGATGCTACGAGGAGCGGCATCCAAAGAATGCCCCTCATCCACTTGTTCCCCCATCACCACTTGGAAGTTGGTGGCCTCCGGTGATGGGGTTGGCTCCGCCAAGACCTCTACGCCGACTTACCCTAATGCACGATATTCCTTTTTCATTAACTTTTGCAACATTCGTGGTCTCTTTACAAATTTCCACTTTGTCGAACTCCACCTCTCTTCTTCTAGACCTCATCTCTTATTCTTAACCGAAACTCAGGTGTCTGATTGCTCTGACAGCAAGCTTTACTCTGTTTCCTCCTACTGTCTCTATTCTCAATTTTCAGCCAAAGGCGGATGTTGCGCTTATGTGCGCAACGATGTTGTCTGTTCTCTTGTCTCTAATTTGGAGTCTTCTGAATCCTCTATGGCTTAAGCTTTATTGCAACTTAAAAACTAAATTTGTATGATCTGTCTACCTATCTCCTAATTCTAAATACTATCCAAAATTCTTCGACTATCTTAACTCCAAAATAGAACACATTCTTTCTTCTTCTCCTTTCTCTGAAATCATCATATTAGGTGATTTCAATGTTCACCACCGCCAATGGCTTTCATCTAGTTCTCACGATCCAGCTGGTGAACTCGCCTTCCAATTTTCTATCCAGAACAACCTTGAGCAGATGGTGCATCTCATTACCCGTGTCCCTAATAGCCTTGGTGATGAACCCAATATATTTGATCTTTTTCTAACTTCTCATCATTCTTCTTACCCTGTTAAACCCTTTCCTCCTCTGAGTTCATCCGATTACCTTTTTATCTCTGTATCTTGTCCTGTCTCTTCAAGTCTTCCGCAAGAACGGCCCCCGCCTTCGGAGAGAAGACGTTCCTGACATTTCGGTGCCACTAACTGGTCTGACTTGCGGTTGTACTTCTCTGATTTTACTTGGAATGATTAGTTTTTCAGTGGGAAGGGTTCCCTCTGAGTGTGCAGAGCGCATAACCGAGGAGATTCTCTCTGGCATGGAGGCGTACATTCCACATTCTTTCCCTTCTACTAAACCTAACAAACCTTGGTTTAACTCTGCTTGTTCTCTTGCTATCCGCAACAGGGATGCTGCTTTCAGGAATTACCGTCGTCTTCAAACTCCTGAAACTCATGCAACTTATATTTCATCCCGAAATCATGCAAAATCTATTCTCAGTAATACTAAAAACTCCTTTCTCTGCTTAAAATGCAACAATCTTTCTGGTTCCACTTCTTCACGCCCTTTCTGGCCTTTTGCAAAAAATGTCAACTCTAACTTTGCTTCTTCCTCTTTCCCTCCTCTAGTATCTTCTGACGGTACAACTGCCATTTTGCCTTTTCTCTAAAGCTGAACTCTTCGCTCAAACTTTTGCTTCTAATTCAACCTTAGACGATTCCGTAGCTGTTCCTTACTCCTTCAACCCCCTCCAACTCATTTATGCCTAAAATTATAATTTCTTCTAAAGATGTCATTTCTG
>SEYY01008028.1:7500-10000 GCA_009176605.1 Armadillidium nasatum
ATATATATATATATATATATATATATATATATATATATATATATATATATATATATATATATATATATATATATATATATATATATATATATATATATATATATATATCTTTACCAGTAGAGTATATGTAAGAGTGAGCATAACTTTTAACTCTGGGGTCGGAGAGTTGGACAGAGAAAGGATGAGACTGTGTAGAAAGTCTTGTCGCACGGGCCCTACTCAACGGAGGATGTATGCGACGTGAAAGTTCAGAAGAGCAATGTTCGTTGTAATAGCGATAGTATAGAGAAAGTGACGCAACAATTCGACGGGAGGAAAGAGATTGGAGAGGGTTAGTAAGAGTGGGAGAGCTGATAAGACGAAAAGCCCTAGACTCCACCTTTTCAAGAAGATGAGTGGAACCACCCCAGATATGGGGCGTACTCCATACAGGGGCGAACAACACCCCTATGTGGAGCAAGCAACTGGGGACGCGTAAAAATATTACGAAGGCGCCTCAGAACACCCAATCTCCTAGAAGCCTGTTTAGATAGAGTTTAGATCACGAGAAAAAGAAACACCGAGAATATTGAGAATAAAAGAAGGTTTGAGTTGAGTGTTTTCGAAGAAGATATCATAGTTGTGTGGAAGATTGTGACGAGTAGAAAGGAGGAGGAATTGAGTTTTTGAGGCATTGAAAACGACCATATTTTCTCTGCCAAAATTTCAAATACGAGAAAGATCATAGGTCAGTTGTTCTAAGGCCATCCTTCTTGAATCTATCAATTGCTGTTGGGAGGGACGTCTTTTAAATTGAAAGGAATAATGAAGGGTGGAGTCATCGGCATAGGAATAAATAGGAGATGAAGAAACAGAGAGAAGATCATTGATGAAAATTAGAAAAAGAGTTTGGGATAGGACAGATCCTTGAGGAACACCACTATTTATAGGATGAACGGTGGCAGTCTACAACAGCTGCTAAGAACGGCCGGAAAGGAAATTAGAGAGAAGGTCACAGAGGGAAGGATAGATTCCGAAAGAGGGAAGTTTGGAAATCAAAGCTTTGTGCCAGACTCTATCGAAGGCTTCCGATATGTCTAGCGCCATAACGAAAGACACACCGAAACCCCGGAGAGCGGAGGACCAAGAGTCAGAAAGTAGGGAAAGAAGATCACCAGTAGAACGTTCTTTACGAAAACCATACTGGCGATCAGAGATAAGATTAAAAGAATTCAGATGTTTCCAAATCTTCCTGTTGAAGATACATTCGAAAACTTTAGAGAGAAAGGAGGTTAAAGAAATTGGACGATAGTTAGAGGGTTGAGAAGGGTCCCCCTTCTTCGGCACAGGCTGAATAAGCGCAGTTTCCAGCAAGAAGGGAAGGTAAAAGTAGAAAGGCAAAGACGAAATAGTTTACCAAGGCAGGGTGCAAGCTCGGAAGCACAAGCTTTGAGAACCGCAGGAGGAATACCATCAGGACCATACGCCTTCTTAGTGTTAAGCTCAGAGAGAGCAGAAATGACATCTTTTGAAGAAATTATAATGTTTTTCATAAATGAGTTGGAGGGGGTTGAAGGAGGAGGTACAGCTCAAGAATCGTCTGAGGTAGAATTAGAAGCAAAAGTTTGAGCAAAGAGTTCAGCTTTAGTAGAAGGTAAAATGGCAGTTGTACCATCAGAAGAAACTAGAGGGAAGAGGAAGAAGCAAAGTTTGAGTTGACATTTTTTGCAAAATGCGAGAAAGGGCGAGAGGAAGAGGAACCAGAATGATTATTGCATTTGCGACTGAGAAAAAAGTTTTTGATATCTCGAAGAATAGATTTATCACGATTCTAGGATGAAATATAAATTGAATGGGTTTCAGGGGTTTGAAGACGACGGTAATCTCTGAAGGCAGCGTCCCTGCAGCGGATAGAACGAGAACAAGTAAAGTTAAACCAAGGTTTGTTAGGTTTAGTAGAAAGGAAAGAATATGGAATATATGTAAGAGAGAATCGCCTCAGTTATGCTCTCAGGACAATCCGAGGGATCCCTCACAGGAAAGCAATAATCATTCCATGGGAAATCAGAGAAGTACAACCGCAAGTCAGTCCAGCTAGCAACACCGAAGTGCCACAAACGTCTCCTCGCTAAAGGCGGGGGTCGTTCTTGCGGAAGACCTGAAGAGACAGAACAAGATACGGAGATAAAAAGGTGATCGGATGAACCCAGAGGAGGAAAGAGTTTAACAGTATAAGTAGAAGGATTAGAAGTAAGGAAAAAATCAAGTATGTTGGGTTCTTTACCAAGGCGATCAGGGATACGGGTAGGGATTTGCACCAACTGCTCAAGGCTATTCTGGATAGAAAAGTTGAAGGCGTGTTCAGCAGCTGGATCATGAAAACTAGATGAAAGCCATTGGCGGTGGTGAATATTAAAATCACCTAAAATGATGATTTCAGAGAAAGGAGAAGAAGAAAGAATGTGCTTTATTTTGGAGTTTAAATAGTCGAAGAATTTTTAATAGTCAGTGGAATTAGGAG
>SEYY01008030.1:5000-45000 GCA_009176605.1 Armadillidium nasatum
GCAGGTGGATGAAGATTGAAGATTCCTCATCTAGAGCTGCGACAAACTGTTTCATGAGGCTTAATTTTATGTGTAGAAGAGGAAACAATATTTTCTGGGGATCAAGCAGAGGCTCCTATTTGACGTTTTTCCTCCCTGCACTGAACTCGGTCTACTGTAACCAACTCCCCCTTTCGTAGTGTTCCGCGGATTCCCTGCTGTCTCAGATACAAATATAACATGAAAACTCGGTAAAGCCCTGCCTTGGAGATCCATAAGGTAGCCCACAATTTTGAAATCTTCGTTAACCTCCCAATTGTGTTATTAATATTTTAAGGTACTTAGCAATAGCTTCACGCTGTTGTGATCCTCTTTGAGCTGCACCGAGTGAGTCAAGGAAAGAGATGGATACAGGTTCCCGTTATGAAGTAGCACAACTTTGAGACTCTTCGATGAGCTATCAATGAAGAGGCACCACTCAAAGGGGTTGCAGGCAATTCCAAGTGCCTCAAACAAACCTGTCACATTGCAGCAAAAGCAAAGCTCATCGTGACTCGTGTAAAAAGTTGAAAAAGAGTGGGGATGTTTTCTCTGACTTGCGACTTTCATACTTTCATCTAATAAATTCCACTGCTTGAGTCTCGACGTCAAAAGCTCGACATTGGACTTTGTGAGACCAAGATCTCTGATCAAATCGTTGATATCTTCTGACTTGGGAAAATAATGGTTTTTCTCCTCAGCTACACGATATTCATGATCAACGACTTCATCGCCTTCTGATTTGCTGCTTTCTTCTGAAACAGCTGTTCTCCCTTTGGAGGAATGGGTAATGGGAACTCAGGAAAGCGTGACCCTTGGGCAATGGATGACAGTAAGTCTGGATATATGATAGGAGAAATATTTTCTCCAGTTCGACGTTTAAGGATCTACCAAACAGAAGAAGCAATTGCTGGAGTGGTCATTTGGCTCTCTCCAAATTCGTGGGATTGCGAATTTCATGGTTCTATTTCCCTCCCTGTACCAACCTACGAAATAAACAATATAAAAATATAAATATCTTTCACTCATTGTTATTAGAAAAAATATTACATAAATTCAAACTTTCACTGCAAGATTCCATAACTATCAAATTCAGAACAAGCCAATATATATATATATATATATATATATATATATATATATATATATATATATATATATATATATATATATATATATATATATATATATATATATATATATATATATATATATATATATGTAATTTAAAGAACATTAACCCAATTCGTGTTCTAATTATATATCAAATTTTAACTTTTAAAACCACTAAATTAAAACAGTAAAAAGTAAAACACTAAAACGAGATAACAAAGAAGAATAAAAAAGAACTTAACAAAGGCAGAGATCAAAAAGAAAAACGGTCTGACGTTTCGGAACTGAACCTATCGTTCCCTCATCGGAGACACTAATGAGAAGAAATAGGAGAGTGGAGACTATTTAACACGTGGGAAGTACGATAAAAGGCTGGTTTTCAAAATATAATAAAAATAAACTAGCTAAGGGTAGCTGGCGTAAGAAGACATTTTTTGAAAATGGATTTTAAAAAATTTCCAATTACGTTATTAATTTTAAAAAAAAACCTGTAGAAAGATAGAAGTTTTTAATATATTTTATAAAGATAGACTCTACAAGCCAATTGAGGTTTTTTGGATTGGAAGAAAAAATAAATTTAGTGTTATTCCAATTTATTACATATTGTTGAGTGATATGAAGGAATATTGCGTTACTATGGATATATCTCCTGATGTCAGCCTTGTGTTGCTCAAAGCGCGTATTGAGAGTTTTTATGGTTTCTCTGTAGTGAGCCCCTTGACAAGTGTCGCAGAGAACTTTGCAAACCCTCCCGTGATTTTTCTATATGAGAGGTGAAATTCGAAATTAAGGAACAAGTCAACTTGTCGGGAAGGGTAAAAACAATATGGATATTATAAAAAGAGTTCAAAGAAAACCGCAAAGATGCAATGGATTTTGTATAGGGTAATATAAGTTTATTAGAAAGTTGGGAGTGAGGTTCTGAATTATTGTTATTATAAAAATAGGATAAAGCCTTATGGTGTTGCTTAGAGATGAAATGGTGTGTATATCCCAGAGAAAGAAACGGGTGATATATAAAAGTAATTTCTCCATCCAAAAAACGGGATCGGTAAATCTTTGAGACCGGAGAAAGGTATTGAAAATGATGTTTTGTTTTATGTAATTTGGATAATGGGAAAAAAGCGTGCAGGAGTTGATTGCAAGAAGTGGGCTTTCTATTGATTTTGAAGGAAAGATTGGTATCATTTTGACATATAAGGAGGTCCAAGAACGAAATGTTGTTATTATTTTGAGTCTCATAGGTGAATTTGATAGAATTGACTAAACTATTCATTTGTGTTAAAAATTGTTGTACGGGAAAATCATTTGGAATAATGGCCAAAATATCATCAACGTAACGAAACCAACAATGGATATTGTTATATAGATAGAGTGTTTTATAATTCTTGTTTCATAGAATTCCATATACAAGTTTGCAACTACTGGGCTAATGCTGTTTCCCATGCACATTGCTTGTCTTGGTCCCAAAAAGGCATGCCAAAATATTTCATATAGGCCTCGCACATTTTAGTAGATCTAATCACTGGGTACTTTTTTGCTCGTGTCTTAATAAATTCACCGCAGACATTACAAAATGCGTCTGCGGGATATTTGCAACCTATTGATGTCATCTGTGATGAATGCACCTATCAAAGACAATGTATCTTCACCTGAACAGCTAGTAGAAGACTGAACTAATCAAATAAGTATATTGATACTTGAGCTTACATTCTCTGTTCTTATTTTGTCATGTAAGTTGTCAGAACGTTCAAGAAATAAAAATGTCGTATATTTTAAAAAAAAATTTAATTTCTCTGAAATGCAAATAGATCTGTTTGAAAACATCGATGACAATGTAACAAAAGCAAAGTTTGAATGGAATAATATTAATTTTCATTGTTCTTAAGACAAAAGCAATTAGGAAATAATGGTTTCAAAGCAGACAAAATTTTTTCCCTTTTTTGTTACATAGTGTAATTCACTTCTAGTATATATATATATATATATATATATATATATATATATATATATATATATATATATATATATATATATATATATATATATATATATATATATATATATATATATATATATATATATATACTTGGTATTAAATATTGACGTAAATTTTGATTTTATCTGTATTTTCGTAATTATTTGATTCATTTTAACATTATAATAAGATATAACACACGTGTTAGATAATAATATTTATCTTTTTCTGATTGATTTGGAGTAGCTTGAAACCTTTTCCATAAAATTCTATATATATATATATATATATATATATATATATATATATATATATATATATATATATATATATATATATATATATATATATATATATATATATATATATATATATATATATATATGTATATATATATATATATATATATATATATATATATATATATATATATATATATATATATATATATATATATATATATATATATATACCTCCGTTTAAAAAGCTCTAAGAATGGTATTGGAAATAAAGAAACCAAAAGATATACCCAAATAGTCACCTGACACAACACGCTTTGAAATCAATTGCCAGCAAAGTCATCGTTAGGAATCGATCGCAGAACAGCTATCACACTTTCTTGGACGGTCGTCACGTCTGAAAAACGTATTCATCTCATAACCCTCTTTAGCCTGGGAAATAGTAAAATGTCCGCAAACGCCAAATCAGGAAGTACGGTAGACGATCAAGAAAAG
Source organism: Armadillidium nasatum (assembly GCA_009176605.1). Taxonomy (NCBI): domain Eukaryota; kingdom Metazoa; phylum Arthropoda; class Malacostraca; order Isopoda; family Armadillidiidae; genus Armadillidium; species Armadillidium nasatum. The sequence goes on from SEYY01008030.1 coordinate 8,844, forward strand.
GTATACAGAGTTCGCACTGTGAGTAGGCGCATTATCGTGCAGCAATATCAGCTGGCCAGTCTTGTGGAACGTTGCACGAACACGCAGAATGAGTTGTAGCAACCACTACAAAACTACCTCTTAGAATGGGTATTCACCGTTTGACCCTGATAAACGAATTCTTTATGGATGATGCCATTGCTATGGAAGAAGGCCATCAATTTCGTCTTCACCTTGGACGTTTGCAGAGGCAGATGGAAAATTGGTGAATCACATTTCATCGACTGTTGCTTGGATTTCTGATCGAACTGGTAGCACCAGGTCTCATTCCCTGTAACGATGCTTCTCAGAAAGGAGGAATCTTAACTATACATGGTAATGAAATTTCTAGAGTTCTCCATCCTCAAGATTTTCTTTTCCTCTGTTAACTTGTACAGCACAAACCGGGAACAGATCTTTCGCTTAGCTATATCTTCATGGATAATGGTGTACTACACCGTGCCCTTGTTGATACTTATTTCTTCCTCTATCAATTGTTGAGACAGTCGCCTGTCTCTTGCCAACAAGTATCGCACACTCTTGATCATGTCTGGTGTCCCGTTTGTCGGCGGGTGACCCGAAAGTGGATCATCCTCAGTCGTCGCCTTTCCATCGCATAAGCGATTGAAACCTTTGTAAAATATTTTTTGCTCACGGTGTTTGTCTCATACACTATCCACTTGCAATAACATTTTCATGTGTTTCCATTTGAGTTTTCCTTTATTGGTAGCAAAATTTGATGTTCACTCATTGCTCCATCGCACAATGATAACGATTAATTAACTCTCATTGGAAGGATTACACTAACGCTCACGTGCACACGAAGATAGATCCCTCTTCTCGACTTGTTATGTGATAGTCTTGCACAAGCGCGCACCTGGCTCCGTCAACATTGTGTTGGAGATTATTTAGAAAGGCAATAAAGACTATTTGGGTATATCTTTTGTTTTCTTTGTTTTCCCATATAATTCACCGAACATTTTAGAGAGAGGGTGATATATATATATATATATATATATATATATATATATATATATATATATATATATATATATATATATATATATATATATATATATATATGGGTATCTAAATTGCTTGATCATAGTTGGAACCTCAGTTGTATTTAGAAGAAGTTTCATTGAACAAGTATACTAACATTCGCCATTAGTACTAAACCGAGAATAGACATATCACACGGAGAGAGTAGGATGCTTCATATGAGTAGACAGATGGAGCTATATAAAGAATTTCCATTAAAAGAGAAGTTTATTAATATGGATGAGGATAAATATTATTTGATGTGTATGTTACATTATTAATCCTATAATTATTGACATGAAAATCAACCGAGTAAAGTCACTGTCGTGTATCAACAATCATTATTGTGGTGTATACCTTTGTAGTTGCAGCTAGCAATAATACCACACAGTATGGAATATTCAGCTGAAGAAATACTGATTTCCCATCTTTTGTATAGGCGAGCGAACGGCAATTCGAATTTGGCTCGTAAGCCGAAACTTTCAAAAATCAAAAATGTTCATTGAAGAGAAAGTTTGTTGCAATACACTAGCTTCTCCGAGAGAGGTTCTTTCCATTGCCGAACCACCGAATTTTGTACTACAAGATATATCTGAACACCCCGTGTAGAGGAGAATGCACTGAAAACCTTTGATAAGAGACACTGAAAAACATCTTTGATTTAGCGTTAGCATGATATCCAAAACGTTTTGTGTTTCATATGCCTGTATGGAAAAATTCTTCATGGGCAACAATCACACCCGTATTATATACAGGGAGAACAGAGGCTCTCACCGATACTGATTTTCAACAACGAACGCATTTTTGCTGTTTACTATATCAGTGTATTAATCCACATTTCCTTCACCTGTTCTGTTTACGAATGAAGCAAAGTTTTCGAGAGATTCGATTATAAATAGCCACAATTATCATCAATGGGCAGAAGTCAATCCTGATTCTATTCAAGAATGTCAACAACGTGCAAACATTTGCATGGACAGTAATCGTTGGCAATAATCCAATGGGAACAATATGTTATTAACCTGGCAATCTTACATGTTGAGTTTAGAGCATGAGCTGCCGGAACTAATGGACGACATTCGCTAGCCATTTTCCATGACTATTGGTTTGTGCAAAATGAAGCTCCACCATGCTGTAGTTTGGTTGCCAAACAGTGACTTGAAGATACGTTTCGAACCGTTGTATTGTCATAGTATGACCGATATCTTGGCCTACACGTTCTCCTGACTGCAATCCAGTGGTGTTTTCTCTTATCTCTTTTAAGAGGTATTGTGTAAGCTACACCAATCTCACAGTAAGTCACAGAGACCGTATATACCAGTTTATTTACGATATATCTGGAATCCTGGAGCGTATTCGAGAGTGCAACGATGTGAGGTTTGTGTTGCTGTACAATGACACCATTTCTAGTATCACCTGTAAATATTAGGTAGTAGACGCTCAGGCAATAAATCTGGCCAAATTGACAGTTTCAAATTACTTTTATCCATTTTTCGCTTATGTTCACTGAAATACGTAAATACGTATATTACGTAAAGTTTTTCGATATTCAATAGTCGAAACCTTTTATGTTGCACCTTGGGCCACCCTATGTCTTTATACTTGTATACGAAGCAAAATAAAAAATTGGCAGTCCAGACTTATACATATTTGAACTACACATTCGTAATATTCATTCTTTGATAGAAATTATCTCCATTGCTATATGCAATAGATCTATTCACATACTGTAACGCATCCTCACCATATAAACTTCTGACTCTTAGTTTGGTATGAGTTTCTAATCTCTGTATCTTTCGATGGGAACTTGCTAGTAAACTCGTTCGCTTAAACTTTATTCTTTGATTTCATGGATCAGAACAACTATGGTTTCAAGTTTAGACAACAATATATGCCTAATCTTTCTCTGAGTAGGAGTAAAGATTAATTATGGTGCCTCACAAAATAAATTCTCTTCACTGTCCATCACGGCATTTTTCCACACATCTGTACACTTCTTCTTCGAAAATATTTCTCAAAACCTCCTCTATCCAAAATTACGATTCAGATTTTCTCTATCCATAATCACTATTCAAAACCTTCCTCTATTCGTAATGTTCTTGGTCCTTCCTCGTGCTTGCTTCTCTCGGATAACAAACTTCTAAGAGATTGAATATTTAGGATCTAATTTAAAATTCAATCACACCTTCCCAGTTTCTTGCTCGATTCAAGGGTTTTGTCAGTCCTTGTATTAAATATAAACATATCTTGGGTAATTTGAATAATATATATATATATATATATATATATATATATATATTATATATATATATATATATATATATATATATATATATATATATATATATATATATATATATATATATATATATATATATATATATATATATATATATATATATATATATATATATATATATATATATATATATATATATTTGTAAATGTATGTATGTATTGAAATGAACCACGACTCCTCATACTTATATCAGGTGATATTAAATGTGAACGTGATTGGTAAATTCAAAAATGGTGAGGGTGAAAGGAGAAAACGCAGACGAGAGAGTCAGTGAGGCCACGAGATAGTGCCATTAAGGAGGTATTGGCAACACCTCTCTTCTAAACAAAGCAAATAAGGCATGATATGAAGGGAATGAAGTGGGTTTGAAGTGATTTGAATTCAGAACTTATATAGTGAGTGCTCAATAAACTGTAGAATTCATGATTTTTAACCTTGCCCAAATCCTGTAGTAGTGAAGATAGAATAATATTTAAAGTGATGAAAATTTGACTGCCCTAAACTATTAGGCTTAATTAAGAAATAAACATAATAAGTGAGCAAAGCTATTCTTAACCCTATGCTTCTTAATAAATTGCGCAATTGCAAGGCAGTTGCATATATATATATATATATATATATATATATATATATATATATATATATATATATATATATATATATATATATATATATATATATATATATATATATATATATATATATATATATATATATATATGCTGTACCTTAATAAGTGAATTAAAAAACAAGACAGTAATAAGAAATTAGATAAAAATACAATTAAAAGGGAAAAAACTTTCTATAAGGTATCGCTGCTCTTCTGAACTCTCTCGTTGCATACCTCTTCCATTGAAAAGAGCTCGTGCGACACGTCTTTCTACACAGTCTCATCCTTTCTCTGTCCTACTCTCCGACCCCAGACTTAACCGCTATGCTCAATCTTACATATACTCTACTGGTAAAGTCTGGAACACACTCCCTTCATCTATTTTCCCAACTTCCTTTGACTTGCATACTTTCAAACGCCGTATATCTGGACATGTCGGCCTCCATCGACCATGAAATAGATCTTTCCCTGCTCCGGTGAAATTTGGTAGGCCTCTGGCCTTTGCCCACCGGAGGAGATAAAAAAAATATATATAAAATGGTTTGTTAATGAAAATATTACCTTATTTATTTGATTTTTAGGTTGTATTTTCTTTTCCCTTCTTATTAAAAAAATAATCTTAATCTGCATCCCCCCAGGAAGGACTTACGCCCTATCAGTGGGATCTTTATGGAAAAATCCTTGGGTTTCACATGTACACGATGGATCTTTCGTGGATGCCGGAGATTATTTTCCATCAGGGACAAGAGCTCTGCCGGTGAGCTATCGGAACCCTTTCTTCTTCTACTTTTTTATTCGATTCGATTCACATCTTGAAGGTCCCGAGTTGCTCAATAATTCTCAACATGGCTTTAGAAAAAATAGATCATGCTTAACATATTTACTAGTAGTTTTTAATGAAGATATTAACAATGTAGATAACCATAAGTCTTATGTTGTCATTTACTTAGACTTTCAAAAAACATTCGATACTGTCCCTCATCAAAGTTTATTGGAAAAGCTTAGAGCTCATGGAATTAGAGGAAAACTTTTAAATTGGATTAAAAATTGGTTATTAAATCGACGTCAACGTGTAGTGATTAATGCCGAATGCTCACAATAGGTGAAAGTTATCAGTAGTGTGCCTCAAGGATTTGTCCTGGGCCCAATACTCTTTATTGTATATGTAAATGACATAGATGAAAATGTATTAAGTAATATTTCGAAATTTGCAGACGATACAAAAATTGGAAATCGCATAACTTGCGAGAAAGATTATCAAGTACTCTAAAGTGATTTGAATAAAATAATCAATTGGTCAAAAAACGTGGTAAATGAATTCTAATATTGATTTTGGAAGCAGGAATATCGAATGTAATTATGTTATAGGAGATTCAGTTATCAAAGTTGTTTGTGAGGAAAAGGATCTTGGAGTTTTAATCAGCAAAGATTAAAAATTTCAAAACAGTGTGCTGATTCAGTTAAGAAGGCTAATAAATCTTTAGGTTTCATTGCTAGAAATTTTGAATATAAATCTAAAAATATAATACTTCCTCTTTATAAATCGTTAGAAGACCTCATCTGGAATACGCGGTACAGTTTTGGAGTCCATTTCTCAAAAAAAAAGACAGATAAAATCGAAGTATTCAAAAAAGGGGAATTAAATTAATTCCAGAATTGAGAGGTAAATCATATGTGCAACGGTTACGAGAACTGGATATGCATTCTTTTGAAACAAGAAGATTGAGAGGGAAATTAATAGAAGTATTTAAAATTCGAAATAATTTTGACAGCGTTGATTATAAGCAATACTTTCGGTACGACTTGAATGACCTAACATGTAGCTTTCTCATAAACGATTTCAAACAAACAGCAAAAAAAAATTTTTACGTACGATGTGCTTGAAAAATAGAATAGTCTTTCTTATTAAATAGTGAGCAGTAACAACATCGAATTATTCAAGAAGAAATTGGATATACATTTTAAGAAAATTGGTTTGTTAGCATATAGTTAACAAGACTTTCACTTTATTATTACTTTATCATTAGTGAACAAGAATTGATGAAATCATGTAAGTAACGCTAAAATATAACTATTAAGAAATCCGGGAGCTGTATTTATAGTGTCTTCACCGAATACTCATTATTTAACACACTAACTAGCCTTGAGTGGACTGTAAAGTCTTTGCTAGTCAATGTTCTGTAGCTATTATTATTATTATTATTATTATTATTATTATTATTATTATTATTATTATTATTATTATTATTATTATTATTATTATTATTATTATTATTATTATTATTATTATTATTATTATTATTATTATTATTATTATTATTATTATTATTATTATTATTATTATTATTATTATTATTATTATTATTATTATTATTATTATTATTATTATATTATTATTATTATTATTATTATTATTATTATTATTATTATTATTATTATTATTATTATTATTATTATTATTATATATTATTATTATTAATTATTATTATTATTATTATTATTATTATTATTATTATTATTATTATTATTATTATTATTATTATTAATATTATTATTACTTACTAGTATATCTATTGTCATAAAAACTTTCATTCTATTTCACTCTAAATACATAAAAATTTAATGCTATCTACATGTACTACACTCTCACAACCTGAATCTCAAAAACTAAGTCATGTCGAATACTTCTTTATATTTATATAGATGTTTCCGGTCCATTGTAAAAGTGGGGTCCCGCTTATTAAGATATACACCATATATATATATATATATATATATATATATATATATATATATATATATATATATATATATATATATATATATATATATATATATATATATATATATATATATATATATATATATATATATATATATATATATATATATATATATATATATAAAGAGAAGAGATAAAGAGGACGTAGGATGTATGAAGGACGTAGCGCCGTCCAGAGCGATGCAAGTATATACGAAGTACTATATATGGTGCTTTCGTAGGGTGCCAGATTTAGCTACTTTTCGAAAAATCTGGCAACCTGTCCCTAACGGTCTTTTCTGCATTTGCTTGCAATGCTGCATTCTCAAAGACCTTCCTGACATTTTCTTTGTCGGTTCACTAACCCACGCAGGCCCACGGACCCCCAGACCCCCAAGTTCGAACCAATTTTAGGCGGACTGAACCGCAAAGAAAATGGTCAGGAAAAAAAGTGAGGTGAACGCAGCGATTTTGCAAACTCAGGCAACTTCCTGATACCATTTTTTGGGGGTTCACGGGGCCCCCGTGGGGGCCCCCTCCCCAGACTTGACGCCAATTTCAATGGGTTGAATCCCCCAAAATGGTGTCAGGAAAGAGCGTGAGGTCAATTTGAGCGGAGTGATCTGCCTTGAAAATGATTGGAGGAGCCGCATCCAAACAGTGCCCTACATCCACCCCTCATACCATCATTACTTGGAAGTTAGCGAAATCTGGTGGAGTGGTTGTTGTCTCTAGGACTTTTATATATTATATATATATATATATATATATATATATATATATATATATATATATATATATATATATATATATATATATATATATATATATATATATATATATATATATATATATATATATATATATATATATATATAGGAAAATGAGGAGGAGCGCTATTTACAATTTTGCCCCGGGTGACTAAATTGTTAGTTACACCCCTGAGTACAGGGAATGAGTCGGCACTAATCAAAAACAAAAAGGAATCTATTCGAATAGTTACTTCTCCAGGGCTCCAGGGGTGACATTGGGTATAACGATAATACTGGTATGCTAAGGAGATAATCGAGTTATTAAATCAAACTGACTGGTCCTTAGATTTTAGTTGGGAATGATATAACTATGTTCCAATTTCTTAATCGTACTGAGTTATAGAAAATCACTTTCAGGAGATGATAATATCTAAAAAGAGATCAGAAGACGTATAGCGTTTTCGGTTTCGCTTTCCTCCGTAATAGAAATGAGGGTGGATTGAATTCCTGTTTGTGCGCTCCGAAATTAACATTGCCAATTAAAAAAAATTTTAAATAAGAAGGGTGCCAGCTTCTGCCTATTTTAAAAGAAAGGATATTTTTTCGCCTTTGTTAAGGTAACTGATAGGATATGCAGTCCAACAAAAGTTTGAATGTCTTTTCATAAAAGGAGATCGTCCTTTTTCTGAATTTACAATAGCAACAGAATATTTACTTGAAAACTTTAATACTCTTCCAAGTTAAAGTCCCACCTGTAGCCTCCATAGTAGAAAGTTACAATTAGAACAAAGCGTAAACAGTTATCGAACTTCTAGTTAGAATTAGAGAGCAGATTCCGAAGTTCCATAAAATGTCAAACCCATGGGCGACCATGATTATCTTTCACATCGAAATTAAAATCAGTGTCACAATGAATCGTAACAAATCTGTAAAGTTACATTAGGGCTTAGGCTAAGAATAGGTAAGAAAACTTAAAGTGAAAATTAGTAGTAAATATTTTATTTTTTATTGTATAAGAAAATATAAATCAAATAAATAATTTCTGAAGATTTTTTTTATCTATTTATTTTTTTAGGAGGGGAGATGAGGGAATATTCAAACAAATTCATGAAAATTGGGGAAATTTACCTTTTATATCTATATTTAACATTATCAGTAGATTTTTATTTAGAAACAAGATAAAAACAAAGTACTTAGTTTAATTCACGTGAGAAATTTCCCATCTGTGAAGTTATTTATTATAAACAATGATAAAAAGTTCACTTTCATCATCACAATTGAACTTCACATTCACTTTTAAAATCAAAAATGAAGGTAAGTTATTATTTTATTCTGCTCTTTTTCTCTTTTAAGGTTTCATTCATAACTTTGTTTAAATAAACTTGCTAAGTCTTTTCCAATTTTGTTGTTTATATAATATATATATATATATATATATATATATATATATATATATATATATATATATATATATATATATATATATATATATATATATATATATATATATATATATATATATATATATATATATATATATATATATATATATATAGCTATATTTGACATTTTATTGGCACTTTGTTGGCAACCTAACCAAACTTAACTTAACCAAACTAACATACCCTATCCTAACCTATCTCACTTGCCAAAATAAAAAATGTTTTAGTCAAAATTTTTTTAAATTATTATTTTTAATAAAAAAAATTTTTAAATTGCAACCTAAACATAATAAATCAAACAATCCAATTAACTTATTTAAACAAAGATATCACTTGGAATATAAACCACAAAGGGCCTATTATATATATATATATATATATATATATATATATATATATATATATATATATATATATATATATATATATATATATATATATATATATATATATATATATATATATATATATATATATATATATATATATATATATATATATATATATATATATATATATATATATATATATATATATATATATATATATATATATATATATATATATATATATATATATATATATATATATATATATATATATATATATATATATATATATATATATATATATATATATATATATATATATATATATATATATATATATATATATATATATATATATATATATATATATATATATATATATATATATATATATATATATATATATATATATATATATATATATATATATATATATATATATATATATATATATATATATATATATATATATATATATATATATATATATATATATATATATATATATATATATATATATATATATATATATATATATATATATATATATATATATATATATATATATATATATATATATATATATATATATATATATATATATATATATATATATATATATATATATATATATATGTATAAACATGGATGATGAATGCTCGGACAAGGAAAAAAATTAGAAGTTTTTGAGATGAAGGAATTGAGGTTTACATGTGGCTTAAGGAGGGCTAATAGAATTAGAAACAAAAAAATATGGAAGGTGTTTGAATGGAGGAGGGGAATAGGAGGCAGAGTGGAGGAAGGTATTTTAAGGTGAAAGAGGATAGGATGGTGGGTTGAGTGATGAGATCTGAGGTGGAAGGAAGAAGGGGAAAGGGAAAACCGAGATGGAGGTGGATAGATGGATGGGGTCAAGATTTGATTTTTGGGGGAGGAGGTTAGAATGCAGATGAGGGTAGGAGAGTTGCAGGGGACAGAAAAGGATGGAGAGCTGGGTGAGGTAGATAGTGTGTGTGGGTGTGTGTGTGTGTGTGTGTGTATGGATTTTATGGCGGACACTACCTCACGAGAGTGGGAAAGGTAAATAGTAATATATATATATATATATATATTATTATATATATATATATATATATATATATATATATATATATATATATATATATATATATATATATATATATATATATATATATATATATATATATATATATATATATATATATATATATATATATATATATATATATATATATATGTATATATATATATATATATATATATATATATATATATATATATATATATATATATATATATATATATATATATATATATATATATATATATATATATATATATATATATATATATATATATATATATATCTTATTTTGAAAATGATTTTTTTCAGAAATTAATCTAACCTACCCTAACTTTACCTAACTTACTCTAACTTAAATTTGCCTTACCTAATTTATTCCAAGCTGATAAAATTATAATTAAAACGAAAAAGCAGCTGAACGAAAAAGGAAAAAAAGTTTCCGTAGATTTAAAATCATTTGGCTGATGAAATTCCTTGTATTGTAAGAATATATATTTACCTGAGGTGGAAAAAATTAAGAAGGCCCACGTGAAACCCACAGAGTTGTAAAATCCAATAACCTTAAAGTCAATATGACTGGTACACCACGCCTGAAAGTGTGTAAGTAAATAAATAAAAGAATGAACGAAGAGGTTAAAGCTGGGGCGAGAGAGCTGGACAGAGGAAGGATGAGACTTTGTGGTAAGGGTGTCACTATTAGTTCTTTCCAAAGTATAAAGTATATGAATGAAATGTTCACAAAAACTGTGTTCGATATAAAACTGAAACTACTAAAAGAGTGAGACAACTATCTGACAGCTAGAAATAATCGATGAAAGTGGAAGAGTTGATGAGGTGAAAAGATTTGAGTTTCATCCTTTCAGAACCATTAACAGCAAATAAAGACAATCGTTCATCTGACTGACTAAGAGGATTTTAAAGTCCTGTTGTTCTATAGGACCGACAATATATATATAAGTACAGTCTCATAACACGGCAAATGAATTTCTAACGGTTCAACAGGAGACTTTGTGTCATTGCGCTTTAGAGACCTTTCACAGAAGGCCCTCCCGAATCCATAGACTGATGTCTGATCCAATTCAGCCGAAAAAACGTGCTTTGATAAGCCTAAGGAAAGCTTTAATCACAAGATGGGACATGCTATGAAGGTCATCGGAAAACTGTCACCTGATGGAGACAAGAACAATATGATGTGATTCAAGTGTTGAACCTTCACATCACACAGAGAACTACTGGACAAAGTTAAAGACTTAAGTCTGTCCCTTAAAGGAGGAAGCTTTCGGTCAGTGTCCTGAAGGCGAGCTATGAAGGAAATGCTATTGGATTCAAAGAAAGAAAAAAGAGCGAAAAAGATCGTCACTTGCCAAATCAACAATGAAACTTAAAAGTAATGTGATCTTTCCAAGAAAGATCAAGAGAAAAAGAAATACTGAGAATATAGCTGACAGATGAATGTTTGTTTTCGAAGATGTCATAGTTTTGTGGAAGGTCGTGTTGAGTAGAAAGATGGAGAAATTGAGTTTTTGAGGCATTGAAAACGACCATGTTTTCTTTGCTCCAATTTGAAATGTGAGAAAAATCAGATGTCAGTTGTTTTAAGGACACCCCATCTTGCATCAAATAACTGTTGTTTCAAATTGAAAGGATTAATAAATGGTGGAGTCAACGACAAAAAAGTGTATAGGTGAAATAACAAAGAGAAGGTCATCGATGAAAATCAGAAAAACTTGGGGATAGGACGGATCCTTAAAGAAAACAACTATTTATATATTTAAAGGAAGAATGGTCGCCGTCTACAGTTGCTGCTATAGAACGACCAGAAAGTAAATCAGAAAGGTCACAGACTGTCCTGAAAGAGGGATGTTTGGAATTCAAAACTTTGTGCCAACTCTGTTGAAGTTTTTCGATACGTTTATCACCGCAACGAAAGATTCAGAGAACTCCGAAGAGCGGAGAAACAAGAGTCAGAAAGAAGGGACAGAAGATCACCAGTAGAGCGTTCTTTACAAAAGCCTTGCTTGCGATCAGAGATAAGATTAGAAGAATTAAGGTGTTTCCAATTCTTCCTGTTAATGATAGATTCGAAAATTTTAAAAAGAACAGAAGTAAATGAAATAGGACGATAGCTAGAGGGTTGAGAGGGACACCTTCCCCCCTTCTTCGGCACAGGCTAAATGAGTGTACATTTCCAGCAAGAAGGAAAGGTTCAAGTGGAGAGGCAGGGACGAAATAGTTTACCAAGGTAGGATTCAAGCTAGGAAGCACAAGTTTTGAGAACCGCAGAAAGAATACCATCAGGACCATACGGCTTCTTAGTGTTAAGCTCAAAGAGAGCAGAAATGACATCTTTAGGAGAAATTACAATATTAGTCATAAATGACTTGGAGAGGGTTGAAGGAGGAGGAATCGTCTAAGTGGAGTTAAAGGCAAAAGTTTGAACGAAGAGTTCAGCTTTAGTAGAAGATAAAATGGCAGATGTACCATCAGAAGAAACTAGAGAAGGGAAAGAGGAAGAAGCAAACTTAGAGTTGACATTTTTTGCAAAATCCCAGAAAGGGCTAGAGGAAGAGGAACCAGAAAGATTATTGCATTTGCGACGGAGAAAAGAGTTTTTGGTATCTCGAAGGATATATTTTGCACGATTCCGGGATGAAATATAAGTTGAATGGGTTTCAGGAGTTTGAAGATGACGGTAATCCTTGAATGCAGCATCTCTGCGTCGAATACGCGAGAAGAGAACAAGTAGATTTGAACTAAAGTTTCTTGGGTTTAGTTGAAAGGAAAGAATATGGAATGAATGTCTCCATCCCAGAGAGAATCACCCAGGTTTTGCGCTCAGCACACTCCGAGGGACCCCTCCCACGAAAGCAGTAATCATTCCATGGGAACTCAGAGAGGTACAACCGCAAGTCAAACCAGCTAGCAGCACCGAAATGCCAGAAACGTCTCGTCGTCGAAGGCGGGGGCCGTTCTTGCAGAAGACTTGAAGAGACATAACAAGAAATGGAGATAAGAAGGTGATCGGATGAACCCAGAGGAGGAAAGAGTTTAACAGTATAAGAAGAAGGATTAGATATTAAGGAAAGATGTTGGGAAAGTATGTTGGGTTCATCACCAAGGCGATCAGGGATACTTGTTGTTCTGAATAGAAAAGTCGTAAGCAATTTCACCGGCTGGGTCATGAGAACTAGATCAAAGGTATTGACTGTGGTGAACATTGAAGTCACCTAAAATGATGATTTCGGAGAAAGGAGAAGTTGAAAAATGTGTTCTATTTTGGAATTTAAATAGTTAAAAAAAATTTTATAGTCAGAAGAATTAGGAGATAAATAGATAGAACAAATAAATTTAGTATAGAATTGTAAATGAACTTAAGCCTTAAAGTAGAGAATACAGAAGACTCCAAATTAGAGATACGAGAACAAAAAACATCGTTGCGCACATATGCGCAACATCCGTCTTTGCCTGAAAATTGAGGATAGAGACAGTAGGAGGTAACAGAATAAGGTTTCCTGTCAACGCACTCAAGCACCTGAGTTTCGGTTAAGAACAAGAGATTATTTTTAGAAGAGATCTGGTGTTCGACAAAGGGGGAATTAGGAAAAAAAAACAGCGAATGCTGCAGAAATTTATTTAAAAAGAAGACCGTGTATCGGAACGAGCCAGACGTAGGGTCTTGGCGGCACTATCCCCATCATTGGAGACAGCCAACTCCCAAATGATGATGGGGTGAGGAGTGGATGAGGGGCATTCTTTTGGATGTCGCCCCTCCAGCATCTCCGAGGCAGCTTTTAGGTTCGCCATTTTAGTTGTAAATTTGTATTAACATGTGAATATATTGGTTGGAGAGGTATTGGGAGCATATATACTCCAATATGAGATGAGGGTACACTAGAGTCCCTCTGAGAAGGTGAAATGCGAAAAGGAACGAACCAAAGGGTAATGGACTGAAACCCATCACTCCGAGGGTTATGCCCAATCTTCAATCTACAAGGTTATTGTGTCTTTTTAAATCATATATTAAAGAATATTTCTATAATATTAAAACAAAAAGACAAAATATTTAAATTGAACTCATTTTATTAATAAAATAACGAAAGCTGACCAAGTTTCAATTTCTAAAAATTGAAATAAGACACGACCGTCCCTAAGTTCAGCAGTTACTTGTTTTAAAACTCTCTTCACGATTTTCTTCAACTTTTTTTAATATTTCGAAAGAGGAAAAGAAAAGATACTCAAAAAAAATATTAATAGAGTGTGTGTGTGTGTGTGTGTGTGTGTGTGTGTGTGTGAGAGAGAGAGAGAGAGAGAGAGAGAGAGAGAGAGAGAGAGAGAGAGAGAGAGAGAGAGAGAGAGAGGAATGGTGTATCGAATCTGAGATTACAGGTTTACAGTAAGCCTGACATGAACATAATTACGGATATTCGATTTATTTGGTTGTTCCATTAAGATGTTTTTTAGGATGAGGATGTTGCTCTTATAATTTGTGCAACTGAATGCGGATACAGATTCGATAATCAGTAATAACAGATATGTAAACTAAATGATTTTTTTCTTTTCAAATAAGGGTGCTGTGGTGCTACTTACTATCGCCCTTTTGGGCCTCGCTTATGGTGATACCCCCGCCACTTGCTTGTACGAAGACATTATTGGTACTTGGACATTCTCTGAGACCGAAAGAAATGGGGACAACACCATCAACTGCGACACACTTGGTGAGGTAGTGCACACCAAAACATTTACATTCACATTCCCAGACACAGTTACAGACGAACTTGGAAATTCTGGAACTTGGACTTTGATCTACAATCAAGGATTTGAAGTACGTTAATATTATTATAATAATATTGATTATTATTATTATTAGTAGTAGTAGTAATAGCAGTAGTATTAGTACTGGTTATTGTTTCTCATATCACTAATCATATTATCTCCGTTATGAGGTGCAGTTATTTTTGTTATTATTACAAAATTAACTCTTTTTGTGCTGTTTTTACTTGACTGCTTTTAGAATATTAAAATGAAGTTGATATTGTATTAAAATTAATCATTGACTGTTAGAAATTCCCTTATTTTTACCGTTAATGTAACTGTATTGAAATTTATTATTGAATCTAGTGGTTAACATTATTGTTTTGCATAGTTATTATTGCATTTTTGTATCTTATTTTTTTATTATTGTTTTGCAAAACATTTATTATTTTTGTACCTTGTTTTTATTATTGTTTTGCCAGTTATTATTGTATATCGTTGTTTTTATTATTGTTTTGCATAGTAGTTACTGTTTTTGAATTTTATTGTTTTTTTTATTGTTTCGCTAAGTAATTATTGTTTTTGTATCTTATTGTTTTTGTATCGTATTGTTTTTATTATTGTTTTTGCATAGTCATTATTATTTTTAAAGAATGTAAAATACATAAAAATATGACAAAAGAAAATGAATAATGATAAAATCTTTTTTTTAATTTCAAACTAATATATTAAATATAAAATATTTGTTTCAATTTTATTAAAATATTTTAATATTAAAGTATTAATTACATGCATATTTATATTATACATTAAATTACATATTTATTTATTTATTGCATTAATTTATTGGTACGACCCATTTTTCTTCATTTAAAGGTAAATATCAACGAACGATCTTATTTCGCCTTTTTCTATTACAACCGAACAGCGTTGACTGTTACGTCTTACTGTGATACTTTGTTTAACGGTTGGGTAAGAGATACAACGGTCAGAAACTGGGCCTGTTTCCAAGGTCTTAAGGATACACCGGTATGTGCAGTCTTTTACTTCTTCATCTATATATATATATATATATATATATATATATATATATATATATATATATATATATATATATATATATATATATATATATATATATATATATATATATATATATATATATATTTAAACTTTTTGTATCTGAAGCAAAAAAAAAATTTTTTGGAAAATATTGCTACGATTTCAGTTCAATCGTTGGCTGAGAAATAGCAAAATCTGTGAAGATTACCTCAGATTT
Organism: Armadillidium nasatum; assembly: GCA_009176605.1. Lineage (NCBI taxonomy): Eukaryota > Metazoa > Arthropoda > Malacostraca > Isopoda > Armadillidiidae > Armadillidium > Armadillidium nasatum. The sequence continues at coordinate 25,232 of SEYY01008030.1, forward strand.
ATACAGATTTTGCGAAAGACGTTGATAAAGAGTCAAGTAACCAAAAATGAGGATAAGGTTCGATTGTAAACAACCATTTCATGCAAAAAAAGATTTGTTTCAAATAAATAAATCTGTCAAGTTTTATTTCACAATTGGAAATAAGGACTGTGAAATTCTTCAGTTAAAATGTAAGCGTACTACAAATGGGCAAGTAAGAGCTCAAAATCTTCATTAGGAAAATAATACTAAATAACAAAATGGAAATTGTATTTTAATGTTGGAAATTTTATTTCCTCGATTTAATTAAAACTAAAAATGTATTTTGCGAATTGTATGAATATAATTTCAAATCTCCTAAACCCAATTCTTGGCTTTAAAAAAATGTCTATTAATGAATACTATCATATTGCCATTGCATTTTGAACTCCGAAAATATTATAAAACTGTTTAACAGGAGGAAAATTAATAACTTTTGAAGAAATCGAAGAATAGAAAAGGAAAAGTTCATAGAATATATTGAAAGACAATGAAAGTCAGTCATTTGCCTCATCGCTTGCAAACATTTTTAAAATTAATATATAGGGTATACAATATATTCCCTTAATGTTCATTTCTAGTTTAAGCTAAGCCTTGGTCTCTTTAAGACATACGTGATGATTCATGTACGAGTGTTGCAGAATCTTCTGAGGTTTCCTAAAGGAATTATTCAGGAAATGAATTAAAAAAAAAAACATTTGAAAAAGAAGTTTCATTAAATATTGAAGTCTGTTTGAAGGAGGAATTTAATGATGGTTCTTATAAAAAAACATTCAACAGTTTCTATAATAATAATAATAATAATAATAATAATAATAATAATAATAATAATAATAATAATAATAATAATAATAATATTAAATGAAAGAGTGCTTTTCCTTAGGTTGATCCTCGTGTCTCGACAAACGCTGTAGTTCAATCTCCAAAGAAGAAGTTCAAAAATAATTACAAACTTATTGAAAAGATTAACTCTGTTCAATCGTCATGGAAGGCTGGACCCTATCCACAAAATGAAAAGTAAATACCAATTATATATATATATATATATATATATATATATATATATATATATATATATATATATATATATATATATATATATATATATATATATATATATATATATATATAATAATAATAATAAACAAAAACCACTAAATAAAACAATAAAAATAATAAAAAGTTAAAATTAAGGGGAATTAACTAAGTGCTAAAACCATAAATAGGAAGAAAAAGGAATAAAAATTTAAAACGCACTATATTTCGGGGATCGAACTACCCCCCTCTTCCGATGCGATCAGGTTAAAAGAAAAGTTAAGACCTGCCTGCCTTTGCCTGTCTTAACTTTTCTTTTAACCTGATCGCATCGGAAGAGGGGGGTAGTTCGATCCCAGAAATATAGTGCGTTTTAAATTTTTATTCCTTTTCTTCTATTTATGGTTTTCGCACTTAGTTAATTCCCCTTAATTTTAACTTTTTATTATTTTTATTGTTTTATTTAGTGGTTTTTTTTTAATAATATTTTTTTTTTTTCTTATTAAAATATTTTTATATATTATTATTATATATATATATATATATATATATATATATATATATATTATATATATATATATATATATATATATATATATATATATATATATATATATATATATATATATATATATATATATATATATATATATATATATATATAATATATATATATATATATATATATATATATATATATATATATATATATATATATATATATATATATATATATATATATATATATATATATATATATATATATATATATATATATATATATATAATATATAATATGAAAAAAAAAAAAACCAAAAAAAAAAAAAAAAAAAAATTTTAAATGTTATGCGACATCATTCTTAACTACCAGTTTATTCCTATTTCCTATAAGAATTAGAAAATAATAGTAATCTATTAAAATAAAAAAAAGTTACTCTTGGACTGAGAGTAAAATTTATGAGTATTATGAACAGTTACCAAAATTAATTTGATATTTCTTTATATTTATTTTTGGAAAATAAGTAACAGTTGCAGTTCCAGTTGAATGTAATGTAAGTAAGCAGTGTTGGAGTCGGGTGTCGGGAGTTGGGAATCGGGAGTCGGGAGTCGGAAGTTTGAGTCGGAAGTCGGGAGACGAGATTTGAAAGTTAGGGTCGGGAGTCGAGAGTCGGGAATCGGGAGTCTGAAGTCGGGAGTTGGGAATCGAAAATCGGGAGTTGGGAATCGGGAGTCGGGAATTGGGAATCGGGAGTCTGAAGTCGGGAGTTGGGAATCGAAAATCGGGAGTTGGGAATCGGGAGTCGGGAGTTGGAAATCGGGAGTCTGAAGTCGGGAGTTGGGAATCGAAAATCGGGAGTTGGGAATCGGGAGTCGGGAGTTGGGAATCGGGAGTCGGGAGTTTGGGTCGGGAGTCGGAAGTTTGGGTTGAGAATCGGGAGACGTGAGTTGAGAGTTAGGGTCGGGAGTCGAGAGTCGGGAATCGGGAGTCCGAAGTCGGGAGTCGGGAGTTGGGAGTCGGGAGTCGGGAGTCGGGAGTTTGGGTCGGAAGTCGGAAGTTTGGGTGGGGAGTCGGCAGTCGGGAGACGAGAGTTAGGGTCGGGAATCGGGAATCGGGAGTCGCAACCGGGGAGTCGGGAGTTGGGAATCGGGAGTTGGGAGTTGGGAATCGGGAGTCGAGAGCCGGGAGTCGGGAGTCGTGATGGGAGTCGGGAATTAGGTGTCTGGAAATCGGGAGTCAGGAGTCGGAGTCGGAGTCGGGAGCTTGGAATCGGAAATCGGGAATCAGGAGCCTGAGTTGGAAATTGAAAATCTTTGAAATCGGACGCTAAAACAGAGACGGATTTTACTTAAAAGGAATTCCACAGCCTAATTTAAACATAGTTAATCATTATGAAATTAATGATTCAAACAGGGTTGGGGATTTTTTTTATTTTTTTTTATATATGAATCAAATTAAAAAAATCATGACTTTTTTTTTTTTTTTTTTTTTTTTTTTTTTTTAATTTTATCGATTTTTTTATTTACAAGTTTTTTTTATTAGTAAGCTTATCCGTTTAATTAATAATTAATTAGTAAATATAGTAAATAAGTAAATAAAATTAGTTAATTAGCTTAATTAAGTTACTTAAATTATAATTTTTTAAAAAGTACAAGATATTTTAAATTTTTTTTTACATATAAATGAAAAATGGACTTGATGGAACCGATTTACTATATTTAAATTTTAAAGAAAACAAGTAGAGTATATCATATTATTTTTAAAAATATTTTATGGTTCTGTGCTGTTATTTAATTTTCATTATTATATTATTAAGATAAATATTAAAATAAAAGGAAAATATTTATTTTTAGCGTTGGAACTCTCAGCAATTAAATTCTGAAAAAAACATTAATTTCTATAATTAGAAAATAAGTAAATAGAGAGAGTTAGAGCTTTGAATAGAATATTAAATAGAATATTAAATGTATTAAATGTAATGGTCAGATTAAATCAATTATTTAAAAAAAAAAAAAAAAAAAAAAAAAAAAAAAAATTTGTGGTAGATGGCTGAATGGTGGCACATTCAACCTTAAAGATTTTTATTCTAATTGGTTCCTTTTGTTTTATTCACCTCTTCGGTGCTACATAATTCTATGGAACAATTAAGTTAACTACATTCAACTTCTTTTGAATAAGTTTATTTTTATAGGTACTATATAGCTTATATTTATATTTCATCTTTTTAATATTGAATAAAATTTGTGATTAATAAGGGTTGTTGCGTCACGGTCTTACTCGTACAGCCTACAAAGTAAATAAATAAATAAATAAAAATAATAATTAAATTATAAAGAAACATTTCTACTGAAATTTTGAAATTAATCAATTTTATATAATTCACCCGCCTGTTACAGTAAATATCTAAAACCAGAATTCAAAAAGTAAAAGAGTGTTGCAGGTTTCAATAATGTAAAAAAAATTTGGACGTTGATTAATTTTTTCCCCACAGCCCAATAAAATGCCTAAAGTTATATTAATTTTATTTATTTTTTTTTTAATCTCTCTTATGATATTTTGAACTTAGATATGAACTTAGATTTGAAAAAATATCAAATAAATCAATAAAATAAAAAAAATCACAAAAAATCATTTTATTTATATAATTTGATTTTTCTTATGCCGATGCTGGATTCAAATATGCTTGAACATTATATAATTATTGCTTTAAACATTTTGAAATATGTATTGTTGAAATATTTTCAAATATTAAACTTATAATTATAGAATCATGTTTAGGAATTCACAAGTTTTTTAATTCGAACTCAGGTCAGCATTTCTCTTCAAATTTCGACTTTCCTTTTCCTTTATTTATTTATTATACACTTATTTATTAATTGATTTAATTATCTATTTAATTTAATTTTTTAACTATTATTTATTTAATTTAATTTTTTAATTATCATGTTTAAATTTATAGATTGATAAGATGGCTCGTCTGAAGCTCAATTTATTCGTAATATTTTTGAACAAAACTTTTGATATTGTTGAATATTTTATAAATGCTTTCAAAATATATAATTTTCTTGTCCTGTTAAAAATTTTATCAATAGTTTATGATATTTTAGTTCTTTTAACAATGTTAAGAAGCTACAAGTTTTGTTCACAGATATACTTACGAAGAAATGAATTTGAGAAAAGGAGGACCAGTTTCTACAGTTCGCCATCGTGTACAGCCAGCACCAGCTACACCAGAACAGAAGAAAAGAGCGAGTTTATTACCAGAAAATTTTGACTGGAGGGATGTTGAAGGAGTTAACTACGTCTCACCAGTTCGTGATCAAGCAAACTGTGGATCTTGCTATGTTTTCGCTTCTATGGCATCTTTGGAAGCAAGAGTTAGAGTCGCAACAAGAAACGAAAGACAAGATGTCTTTTCAACACAGGTACAATGAAAGTAGTTAAAATATCAATGAGAGTGAATTGTCAAAATCGTAGCAGGTCATAGTATAACATGTTTCAAGTATCCTACTTAGTCACACTATTCCATAATAAAACTGTAAAATACTTTAAATTAGATTTCTCTATTATAATTCAGTTAAAACTATATATATATATATATATATATATATATATATATATATATATATATATATATATATATATATATATATATATATATATATATATATATATATATATATATATATATATATATATATATATATATATGGACGTTCTCGATTGTTCAGTTCTTTCCCAAGGGTGTGCAGGAGGATTTAATTACTTGATTGCAGGAAGGTACGCTCAAGATCAAGGAGTGATTGCTGAGGAATGCACACCGTATCGCGGAATAGTAAGTACATCTTCTTCAGACTCCTGCAATAAAATATATTTTATGAGGTTGAAATTATTATTGTTGTTATTTTTATTTTTTTTCCTTTGGGAAGAAGATGTATAATGTTTTACCTTTTTAGGGCGGTGAATGTACAAGGAACGCTTCGTGTCCTCTTACGTACGTTAGAGACTATTACTACATAGGAGGGTATTATGGCGCTTGCAACGAAGAGCTGATGTTGGAAGCCCTTGTTGAAGGAGGACCTTATCCAGTTGCCTATGAAGTTTACGATGATTTCGACTACTACACTGGGGGAATATATGAGCACACTGGACTTCAAGACGAGTTTAACCCATTCGAGGTAAGAATGCTTTTGAAAATAATACATTAGCCTTGCTGTGTTTGAATCTAGAAACAAAGTCAGAGGCATTGTAAATTGTGGCTCAGGAGAAAAACCAGAGAAAATTATTTACTTTTTAGCTGACCAAAATGAAGATAGTCTTCATTAGATAATAACCTCTTAAGAATTCAGAAGGGGTTGGAAGTTCAAATCACCAATAACAAAACTTTGAATCCCAATGCTATCAGAATTTGTGTGAGTGGAAAAAGCTCTTTGGGAGGATGCCTCTGTGGGAAGGATCCAATCTAAAAAACGTCTTTTTATTATCTGACCGATTGAACTGAAATTTACAATGTATATGCATTTTTTAAATTTAAGAACTTTCGATTTCTGACGTTTTTCTGAGTCTATAATGGTTTAAAAGTTATTTGGGGTCAAACTTGAAATAGAGAATGAATAGAAGTCGTAAACTAGTGGTCGGAATAACACTAAAAACTTCCCTGTGCATTCTCAGCCCCAATTTCTACAACTTTAATGTTGGACTTTTTTGATTGATGATGATAACGATTGATTATAGAAGTTCAAATTTTTTTTGAAAAAAAAATGGTAAAAAACATTCCCTACCGGAGAATTTTTTTTTTTTTAAACTGTACATTAAAAGTTTTTATTTTTATTTTTGCCAGGTATTTAGAGGAAGAATAGAGCTATTACTTTTATTTAAGGCATTTTTAAAACCTATTTGTTTGGTTCGAGATACAGCCTCTCAAACTTTGGAAATTTTGAAATTTCTTCGAAAAATGGCCATTTTCAATAGGCTATATCTCGAAAAGAACAAATAGCATTGAATAAAATATTTAAAGAAGATATGTAGCCCTGTCCCTCCTCTATACACCCTCCAAAAATAGAAGACTATTAACGTAGTTTTTTTAAAAGCCTTTTTTGTCTGGAGGTTTGAACTTTTCAAAATTGGAAATAAAAAATTCGACACCTGGTCAAGTAAGGGCATATAACTTTTTTCTGTAAAACAGAGAACAAAACTCTGTTAAAAACTTTTGTAGCCAATAGATTTTGGAATATAGATCCCAAATTTCAGACCAAAAATATTTTTGACTTCGCTTCACCGTAGATTTAAACACACCTTAAATTTTCAAAAAAAAAATTTAAATGGTTAATCCCTCGTAAAAACGTTAAGATTTGAGTTTTTTCGTCGGGAAAAAGCTATCTATACTGAAATTTTCAGGAGAATCGGATGAAAAAAATATTTCAACATTGAATCCTTCCTTTATATTGAGAAAACAATTTTCAGCTGAAACATATTTGGAGTTTGAGAATACTTGGAATTGGATTAGGTATAATCACATTACCTCAAACAGTAATTAATAACAGAAGCAAATGATAATTTTTAAGTGTTCTCCTAAGTTCTTCCTACAAAGTTGGATACCGACGTTTACATTCATATGTGGCATAACGGTAGAGTGTTGAATGTCTCTGTTTCAACTCCTCATAAGAATTCTAGGATGAAACCTCCAAGGGAGTTCCCCTCCTTGAATAATGTAATGCCTGTGACATGGAACCTTTTTAAAAAATGATGAGAACTCAAACCCTTAAAGAGGCGAAAGACACATTTAACCCCTGAACTGCGAGAACTCCATAATGTGTTTTCTTATAAACTTTTACTGAACGTCATAATCAAAAAGCAATTTTAATTTTACCACAAACTTTTCAATCATTTTTTAATAATAAAAACTCATGTCCCGTTTTGTTATTCAGTCAGTAGAAACAAAAATAATTTTCGTATTTTGTATGAACTTAGTAAAGATATTCAATTGTTAACAGGTTTATGTAAAATGTTAGTAATATTTCAATATATGTTACGTGCAGTGATTTTTATACTCCTTCCTTTTATAATTTTATAGATAGTGAACCATGCGGTGCTTTTGGTTGGTTACGGGGTTGACGAAGAAACAGGTAAGAAATATTGGACTTGCAAAAACTCTTGGGGAGGTTCATTTGGTGAAGAAGGATACTTCAGAATCGTCAGAGGCACCAATAACTGCGGTATTGAGTCCATGGGATTTGTTCCAGTTGTAATTCCATAAATGAGAAATTATTTAAAAGAGGAAATTCAAAGGTTGGGATTCATTTGCCACTTGAAAATTTTCTCATAAAATTAAATCTTTTTGAATCAGAACTTTTCTTTTTAATATTTTTCCTCTTTCTGAAAAATAATTTAATTAGAAACTCCAATCACAATTTTAAAAATCAAATTAATTAAATTAAATTTTAACAAATTTTTTATTTGCTTTATGTATAAAGTTTTACCATTTTCTTTACATCTCTCACCCCTTATATATTGTCTGGTGGGAAAATGTCAAAGGCCATAATAAATCCATCAGAAATGGAAAAGCAAATGTTGACCTAACCCTATATTCGGTCTATAAATGTGTGTAAACTAAAGGAAAAATGGAATAAAATAGACGAAGGAAGAATGTTCCCAACATTACTAGTTGAGTACATTTAGGAATGTGATTGCTGTTTAGTCTGGGTTTCAGAAGCTTGACAGAAATGATGAGACTGTGTATGTAGATGAATCACAAAGCTATACCAAAGGATGAGAAAGAATGCAATTAGAGAGGTCAAAAGAATTGTCTCTTTTGTAATTGCATAATGAGAATAGGATAAAATTTTAACCTGAAGGATTGGAGAAAACCAACGAGATTGGAAGAAAACCCTACACTTTAATCAGGTAAGAGATATGAGGTTTGTGAAGCAAACTCCATAAAAGGGGTAACGACTTCCCTTTAAACAGACAGCAGCAGAGGTCATGTGAAGAACGTTTGCAAACTCCTTAGAATGTACATTTCCTTAGAAGCTTAGCTTAGAGACAAAAACTATTTAATCTTTCCAAGAAATATCATAAGGAAAAAATATCAAGAATGAAAGATAAAGGATTTAGATATGTACTTTCAAAGACGTTATAATTGTATGAAAGATTATGAATGTTGAGTAGATATATTAGTACAGAAAAGCTTTGGAAATGGCAAATGCTGAAAAAGCTCATACTTTCAGCAGGAAGGAAAAGACAAAATTGACAGAAAAGAGATGGAATAGCTCAAATCGTCTACAGGACAAATCGAAAAACGAGTGGAGTCATCTAATCAGTCTAGAAGTCATTGACAAAATTTAACCACTAATTCAAAATGTCGACAATTTGTTTTCTTAAAACAAAATGGTCAGCAAAAGATTTTCAGTCTTCGTCCAAATGGTCGAAACAATAAATTGTAGTATCCAAATGGTCGACACCTCTTTCGAAAAAATCAAACAAGCTAATATTATGCATAATTTCATTTCTATATTATATATCTGGTGGAGTCGTGGTAGATAGTCTATGGTTTATCACAGACTAGATTTTATAGCAGAATGTTGATAGAATTCGACTTCGATAAAGGTAGGAATTCCAAATCGCAATTACTTCACCTTTAGACTTTTTCGTTATTTGAAGCTAACCTATTTCCGGTTAATTTAGTCAACATTTTCACTGTCTAATGCAACTTTTCTTTCTACGTTATAATACAAGCTGTATGCTGCGATGCCAACATTTCAGTGAAGAAGTGAATACAGAACCTCAACCAATCGTAGTGTCTTTATCTCTTTACGATTTACCTCTGATATAAAAAAAAAGTATCTACTGTAGCAATGGAAAAACGTTAGAGGTTGTAAGGTTTGGTTATTATCAGAAAAGTTACTTTTTATTATATACAAGAAAGTTGATGCGATTCATAAATATTGAATTTACAAATATATTATGGATAACATATAATAAATATTTAAAATAGATTACCATTATATATATATATATATATATATATATATATATATATATATATATATATATATATATATATATATATATATATATATATATATATATATATATATATATATATATATATATTATATATATTATATATATTTTATATTTTTATTTTTATATTTTTATTTATTATTTATATTATATATATATATATATATATATATATATATATATATATATATATATATATATATATATATATATATATATATATATATATATATATATATATATATATATATATATATATATATATATATATATATATATTATATTATACTATCCGCGGATGCGGATGCGGATGCGGTTGCGGATATTCAATTGCGGATATCCGCAGATGCGGATGCGGATGCGGATGCGGATAGTTTAATTTTTTAAGAGTTTTTGCCATAGATTCTTGGAATTTTAAATATAATATCCAGAATCTATGTTACCAGGGTGTGGGACGGGGACCCAACTCTTGAACACCCCACCAACCTCTTTCCCCAACCTCCACCCATTTGGAAAAAGGTTATATATATATATATATATATATATATATATATATATATATATATATATATATATATATATATATATATATATATATATATATATATATAGCCAGTAATTCAGTATTACCTTCACACTTCACAGTTTCACATATTCCATTTGAAGTTAATAATTGGTAAGTTATTTTTTAGAAATAAAAGCTTTTGGGCTCTTTCAGGTGAAAGTTTGGTTCGCTTTTCGTCGTAAATGAGGCCTGCTCCACTGAAAAGACGCTCACTAGCAACACTAGTTGAAGGACATGCTAAATAAGTCCTTGCCAGCTCAGCAAGAAAAGGAAAACTTTTGCAATTATCTCTCCACGAAACTAGTTGGTCTTTATCTGCTTCAAAACGTGGGAGTTTCAGATATTTTCAATAATCGATATTGTATCCTTTGACACTTCTGACTGTGATTCTTCATCGCTGCTGGAAGCTAGAAGATCTTTCATTGATTTAGCAATGCTTAAGCTAACAGATTTTGTTTCTTTTGTATCTGAGAGCTTTTGCTTTTTCTTGAAAGGCGTTATTTTAGCTGTTTCTATCATCTCATCGCATAAGCATCCTAATTTGATTTTAACATTCTGAGAAACAAGTGGTTTAAAAAATTTTTGTTTTGTACCTAGGATCTAAAAAGGTTGCAATTGTATAAGCATCATCATTTTCCAGGTTTTCAAATCTGTCGTTCATCTCCTTCATTAATGTTTCAGTCATCCTTGAAACTCCCTTAGACTTAATAACATTTGTTAACACAACTTTCAATGTTGAAACAAGTGGTATCACATCTGACAAACATGATTCAGCTGAACTTATACTTTGTTAATTCTTCAAAAGGCTTAAGGATATTAATACAATTATTTAAAATGTCATTTTCGTCAGCTGTTAGAGGCTTTATTTTGTGCTGCTTGAAGCATAAAGGCAAATGGCCTCATTAATTTCGCTCATCCTCTCAAGCATATGCAAACTACTATTCCAGCGTGTTTGAATATCTTGCATGACAGAAAGTGGACGAACATTTAATCTTGTTTGTATTTTCTTCAGCTCATTTTGGGCTACAACGGAGTGATTGATTGAAATGCGTAGCAATTAACCTACATTTGGTTATTAAATCGGATACACATTTTTGACTCATAATGGAATTTTTAACTACTATCTGAGTTTGGTGTGCAAAGCAATCTACATTTTTCACTCTTGCCAGAGAAAGTGCTTTTTTTATATTTGTGCCCGAATCCCTGACTACGCAGTGCACTTCATTTAATGAAATCTTCCATTTTGTCAGCATCTTTTCAAATACAGTTTCAAGATAGTCGCCTGTATGGCGCTCAGAAAGAGGTTCTGCATTCAATACAAAGTTTTGCCTTTGAAAGTTTTTATCGATTGCATGATACGTAATTTTTTACTATCCGCGCATGCGGATGCGGTTGCGGATATCCAATTGCGGATATCCGCGGATGCGGATATTGGAAAAATGATGCGGATATCCGCAGTTGCGGATGCGGATGCGGATGCGGATATCCGGTCCACCTCTAATATATATATATATATATATATATATATATATATATATATATATATATATATATATATATATATATATATATATATATATATATATATATATATATATATATATATATATATATATATATATATATATATATATATATATATATATATATATATATATATATATATATATATATATATATATATATATATATATATATATATATATATATATATATATATATATATATATATATATATATATATATATATATATATATATATATATATATATATATATATATATATATATATATATATATATATATATATATATATATATACTGCCATTCACTGGCAAAGCCCTATTCAAGGAGGGAGTGTCGGAAGAATAAAAACAAAGTAAAAGAGTAAAAGAAAACAAAAATCAAAAGGACCCCCGCAGGACCCACCTAACGCAAATTTCTTAGGTGAGCGCAGACGCGGGCTTTAAAGGAATTCAAATCAAATTCGGCAGGAAACACAGAAGATGGGAGAGACTTCCACAGAACAGATGTGGCAGGAAATAAGGAGGCACCACAGCGGACAAGCCTAGTGTTACCTATGTCCACGCAAAATTGACGCGCAGACAATGCACCCCTTGTGCTACGAGGATGACGTAAAGGTGGAGGTATACGGGTGGATAGTTCCCTCTATCATTTGCCTTTAGTACCTATAGAAAAGAGACAAGGCACCAACGTCGCGTCGCAAAGATAAAGAGTCAAGTGAATTAGAAAGAGCGGAACAGTTTATAAGTCTTTTAGCCTTTGACTCAATCTTATCAAAAAGACTGGTGAAACTAGAACCAATAGGTGCAGTACTCCATACAAGGGCGGATAATACCCTTGTCTAATTGGAGTAACTGCGAGGAAGAAAATATTCTCGCAGTCTAAGGAGAACTCCCAGCTTCTTTGAAGCCTCTCTAGCAACCGTTTGATATGAGGTTTCCAAGATATTTTTTTGCTTATGTGTAGGCCAAGAAAAGTTAGAAGGTGTCTTTGAGAGGGTGATTTCTAGAAGTTGAGTTTTTAAAGAGTTGAATTTCACAAGGTTGAGACGACCCCACTGGGAAATTCTATCCAGATCTGCAAGAATGGAATCGGAAAGATTAAGACGAGAGGCAGCTCTAGATGCAAAGGAAGAAGCAGATTTGAATTGAGTAGAAGAATGGAGGGTTGAGTCATCTGCATATGAATGGATATTGTTAGATGAACAGCTGAGAAGATCATTAATGAAAAGTAAGAATAGAGGAGATAAGACAGAACCCTGAGGAGCACCACTATTGACAGGAAAGGAAGAAGAAGTCGCTCCATCAACAACAGCCGAAATGGAACGATTAGAAAGAAAGCTAGACATAAGTAAGCAAAGAGAAGGAGGAAACCCAAAGGAGTGGAGCTTGGAAAGCAGTGACTCATGCCATACCCGGTCAAATGCCTTAGATATGACAAACGCCACCACTCAAATCTCCCCATGGTCCCTAAGGTCAGAAGACCATAAATCTGTGAGATGGGAAAGTATTTCACCAGTAGACAACGGACGTCGAAAGCCATACTGATGATCAGACCGCTTGCCTTCCTTACGTTCATAGATTTCAGAAGCTCATGCACCTGATCAAATGTAATCACAGGTAAAGGCATGGGACCTCTGAGAGGAGAAGAAGTAGGATGAGGATTGCTGGAGTCGTCCAGGGTTGAATTAGAGGAGAACAGGAGGCCAAAAAGATTAGCCATTTCAGTTGGAGTGTTAGCATCAAAACCATCAGAGCAAATAAGAGGAGGAAAGGAAGATTTACAAAAGTTATTAGAGAGTTTTTTGGCAAGAGGCCAGAAAAATATATCAGTAGAAAAGTTTAGAAGCTCAGCACACCTTCGTTTTGTGAAAGTCTTCTCCTGCAACGATTCAGAGCAGAATGAAAATTAGCTAGTGTGATTGGAGAAGGAGAGTTTTTTAACTCCCAATACGTGATGTCTCTAGCCTGAATGGCAAGAGAGCAGGCGCGCTCGAACCATGGATTATGAGGAGAGAAAGATTTAGATCCTATAAATCTATAAATAGTGGTGTTCCTCAAGGATTTGTCCTTTCTGCAACTCTTTTTCTATTTTTCATCAATGACCTTCTCTCTATTACTTCGTCTCCTATACACTCCTATGTCGATGACTTCACCCTTCATTACTCCTTTCAATTTCAAAGATGTCCCTCCCAACAGCAGTTGATAGATTCAAGAAGGATGGCCTTGGAGCAACTGACCTCTGATCTTTCTCGTATTTCAAATTGGGGCAGAGAAAACATGGTCGTTTTCAATGCCTTAAAAACTCAATTCTTCCATCTTTCTATCGACACAATCTTCCACAAAACTATGATATCTTCTTCGAAAACACTCAGCTCAAACCTTCATCTATCCATAATATTCTCAGTGTTTCTTTTTCTCTTAATCTTTCTTGGAAAGAGCACATTATTTCTCTCTCTAAACAAGCTTCTAAGAGGTTTGGTGTTCTGAGGCGCCTTCGTGTATTTTTACGCCACCCCAGTTGATTGCTCTTTATAGGGTTGTTGTTCGCCCCTGTATGGAGTACGCCATTCATATCTGGAGTGGTTCCACACATACAGCTCTTCTCGAAAAGGTGGGGTCTAGAGTTTTTCGTCTTATAAACTCTTTCGCTCTTACTAACTATATCTAATCTCTTTCTTCCCGTTGAATTGTTGCATCACTTTATCTATACTATCGCTATCACAACGGACATTACTCTTCTGAACTCTCACGTCGCATACCTCCTCCATTGAGAAGGTCTCGTGCGACACGCCTTTCTACACAGTCTCATCCTTTCTCTGTCCAACTCTCCGACCCCAGACTTAACCGCTATGCCCACCCTTACATGCACTCTACTGGTAAAGTCTGGAACACACTCCCTTTATCTATTTTCTAAACTTCCTTTGAATTGCACACTTTTAAACATGGAGTATCGGGTCACGTCGGCCATTAGCGACCAAATTCAGAATGTTCCTCAACTGTGATGGAATTTGGTAGGCCTCCGCCCTTTGTCCACCAGAGGAGACATAATATATATATATATATATATATATATATATATATATATATATATATATATATATATATATATATATATATATATATATATATATATATATATATATATATATATATATATATATATATATACACCCTGGTCTACGAACTTCCACCATAATTAGAGAATAACAGAATCAAGGTGAATACCGACATGTCCCGACACGCAACGTTTTGAAGGTGTGGAAGCTAAAAGAAATTTTATAGGCGTGTGTGCGCACGTGTGCGTGTGTAGGTGTGTGTGAGTGTGTGTAAGAAAACTAACTAAACCAAATGCCAGTTAATAAAACACATTCAATTGCTACTAATTAAAGTTTCTCTGTAAAATAATATAAACATGGATCTATAATAGGATAAAATCTGCAGAAATTTTCTATATATTCTATGTTTATCTTCATTAAAAGGCAAAAAATTCCCTTTTTTGGATGGAATATTGATTAGCATTAAAGATTAGAAACAATCGATTTTCTACCCATAGAGTAACTGTGAATCACGTCTTGACTAATTTATGACTTACCGATGCTTTAATGAAGGTACTTTATTTAAAGTTTCTATCTTGATTTGATTTTTTCTTTTTTTTAAATTCTTGTTTTTGCTGACGTATTCAGAAGGAAAATTTAATAATTAGGATTTCGCTTTAATTAAAATTTAAATCGAAAGAGAAAGGTTGTAAGTATAGGAAAAAAAATTGCAAGATGCGTGACTATGGAATTATAATAAAAAAGAAAATAAACAATTATTATTATTATTATTATTATTATTATTATTATTAGTAGTATTATAGTAGTAGTAGTAGTGTAGAAATAGAAATTGAAAGAGTAATAATAATAATCATAATAAAAAATATAAGTAGAAATAGTAATTGAAAGTAATAATAATAATATAATAATAATAGTAGTAGTAAAAAAAAAAAAAAAAAAAAAAAAAAAAAAAAAAAAAAAAAAAAAAACCTAAAAAAAAAAAAAAAAAAAAAAAAAAAAAAAAAAAAAAGGAAATATAAAGAATAAAAAGCAAGGAGTTGAAACCAAAACCAAGGTTTTTCACATACTCATTTAATGCACTGTGAGTGTTTCATACCGTATCTCCGCCTTCAGCCGTTATAAGACAAAAAGCCCTAGACTCCACCTTTTCGAGAAGAGCTATATGTGTGGAACCACTCCAGATGAGTGAGGCTTACCGATACAGGGGCGAACAACAACAAGCAACTTGAGTGGTATGAAGAAATTCTGAAGGCACCTCAGAACACCCAAACTCTAAGAAGCTTTTTTTTTTTTTTTGAGGTCATATTTTTTTTTTTTTTTTTTTTTTTTTTTTTTTTTTTTTTTTTTTGCACATCACCACCACTCACGGGCAAAGCCCTATTCAAGGAGAAGAATAAAAATGAAGTAAAAAAATCAAAACGACCCCTGCAGGACTCGCCTAGTGCAAATTTCTTAGGTGAGCGCAGACTCGGGATTTAAAGAAATTGAAATTAAATGCGGAGGGAAATACAGTTTATAAGTCTTTTAGCCTTTGACTCAATCTTATGTAAAAGACGGGTGAAACCTGAGCCACCCCATATATGAGAGCAGTACTCCATATAAGGGCGGATGAGACCCCTGTATAATTGGAGTAACTGCGAGGAAGGAAAAAATTCTCACAGTCTAAATAGAACTTCCAGCTTGTTTAGAAAGAGAAGTAGTGTGATCTTTCCAAGAAAGATCATGAGAAAAAGATACACAGAGAATATTAAGGAGAGAAGAAGGTTTAAGTTGTGTGTTTTCGAAGAAGATAATATAGTTGTATGGGAGATTATGTCGAGTATAGAGATGGAGGAATTGAATTTTGGTGACATTGAAAACGATCATGTTTTCTCTGCCCCAATTTAAAATGCAAGATAGATCAGAGGTCAGTTACCCCAAGGCTACCTTCCTTGTGCCTATTAACTGCTGTTGAGAGGGGCTCCTTTCAAATTGAAAAGAGGAATAAATGGTGGTGCCATCGGCATAGGAGGGAATAGAAGATAAGTAACAGAGAGAATATCATTAATGAAAAGAAGAAAAAGAGTTGGGGATAATACAAATCCTTGAGGAACACCACTATTAATAGATTTAAAGGATGAACAGTGGTCGTCTACATTTCTTCAACTAAGCTCATAAAACGAGCAGATTCACTTACCTTCTCGTTTCTCTAAAATCATAATTCTTGGTAATTTTAATGTTCACTACCACCAGTGGCTTTCTTCTAATTTTCAAGATACATTTACTGAACTCGCAAATAAATTTTCTATCCAAAATAACTTCTAACAGTTGGTGAAGCTTCCTACCTGTGTCAATGATTACAACTGCATTTTTACCTTCAGCTAAAATCGAACTTTTCTCTTAAACCTCTACCTATAAGTCCATCTTCGACTATTCCTGAGTTATTCCTCCTTCTCCACTCCCTTTGCAACTTTTTCCTTCTAAAGTTGTTATTTTGGCTCTCTATGAGCTTTACACTAAAAAAGGGTATCGTCCTGATTCCTTCCCTCTGTTATTCTCAAAACTTATGCTTGCCTTTTCATGTTTGTTTTTCAATTTTTATCTTCTCTTCCTGCTGGAAGTGTGAACTCATTCAGCCTGTTAGCAAAAGAGTGAGACCCCTATCAACCCTCTAATTATCGTCGTATTGTTTTAACCTCAGTTCTTTCATAAGGTTCTGAATCTATCCTTAACAGAAAGATTTGGATACAACTTGATTCTTTTAATATTATCTCTGATTATCATTATGGCTACTGCAAAGAACGCTCATGTGGTGTTCTTCTTTCCATTCTCTCTGATTCTTGGTCCAATGTTCTTCAGCATTTCAATGAAACTATTGCTGTGAAGCATAACATTCGAAATACTTCAGAAGTCTGATGCAAACCTTTGATCTCTAAATTTCCATTTTTGGGTTTCTATCCTTCTCCTCTCTCATTTACTTCTTGGTTTTTGTATCACAGATGTTGTAGACAGCCACCTTTAATCATTAAATACTGGTATTCCTCAGGGTTCTGTCACGTCCTCAACTTATTTTCTACGCTTCATTGAAGACCTTCTTTCTATTAACTCTTCATATATTCAATAAAAATACGCCGCCAACTCCTCGCTTCATTACTCTTTTCATTTTGAAAGAAGCCCTCCCCAACAATAGTTAATTGAAGCAAACTTGGAGCAACTAATTTCTGATGTTTCTCGAAATTCTAATTGGCACAAATTAATTGATGTGTTTATAGTTTCCAAAATCTAAGTTTCTTCATTTATACTCCCTTGAATTATCTACACGATTATAAAATTTTCTTCGACAACACAACTCGAACCTTCGTCTTTCATAAATATCCTTAGTGCTTCCTATTTCGTGATCTTTCTTTTAAAGTTCACATTAGTATCTTCCTAAACAAGCTTCTATGAGGTGGAGTGTTCTGAGGCGCATCCGAAATTTCTTCGCACTATCTTAGTTATTTACTCTTTATAGGGGTGTCTTTCACCTTTGTTCGTCTCACACATCTGGGGTGGCTCCACTCACACAGCTCTCCTTGAAAAGGTGGAATCTAAGGTTTTTCGTCTTTTCAACTGTTTCTTTTCTACTACTGTTTCCAATTTCTTTCTGCCAGTTGAATTGTTGCATCAATCTATAATATCGTTATTACAACGAACACTATTCTTTCGAACTCTCTAGATGCATACCTCCTGTGCTCGTGCACATTCCTTCTAGCACAGCTTCATACTCTCTTTGTTCAACTATCTGACCCTAGACTTAATTGCTATGCTCAACTTTATATATACTCTACTAGTAAAGTCTGCAACACACTCCCTTTATCTATTTTTCAAACTTTCTTTGATTTGCATACCTTCAGATGCCATGTATCGGGAAATCTGGACCTTTAATTTAACATTTTTCCATAGAATGTCCCAACTTGGGTTGTTGAAAATTGGTAGCCTCTATACTTTATCCAAGAGAAGAAGAGAGAGAGAGAGAGAGAGAGAGAGAGAGAGAGAGAGAGAAATAATCAAATTAAATAAAAATTTATGGAATATTTTGTATTATTTTATGTATCCGCAATATCGGCATTTTAAATGTGCGAATGCAGTGAGGATTTGGAAAAATTATTAATTGCGGATGCAGATATTTATCAAATGCAGATGGGACTGACATACCTGTATGTCAAACACACACACACACACACACACACACATATATATATATATATATATATATATATATATATATATATATATATATATATATATATATATATATATATATATTATATATATATATATATATATATATATATATATATATATATATATATATATATATATATATATATATATATATATATATATATATTATGGACGTCGCCAGCTTCCAGGTTATGGGGCCAGCTTAAAAATTTTATAGAGCTCACATGGAAAGAAGTAGACATATTAAACTAGAAACATTTGTATGGATAAGGAAATAATTAATATTTAATTAAGAATTATTTTATTAATGCAATAATATATTTTATACAATATAAATGATGCAAAATTCACAATATGGTATAATTTCAAGTAACTGATATTATTATAAAAGTAATTTTGTTGGGTTCATTGCAAATTTATCAACTACTGTTTCAATAAAGTAATCATAATTTTCAAATACAAATATTTTGTGTATACTCATCAAAGCCAGCCCGTTGAACCTTTCCTCTCCCATAGTGCTTTGTAAACAAGCCTTAATATTTCCCAAAGTACTGAAAGAGCACTTAACTGTACTGGTGGTGCATGACTGGGCGAGTAGTATCAGCAGAGCCATTTTTGTCTCCGGAAACAAAGGTTGTCTCCTTTAAGACTTGGGGGACAACAAGATCTTTTAGTTCTTCACTACACTACTCAGTATTTTGTACTTTCAAATCTTGTACCAAAGTTTCAGCTTTGCTTCTAGGCCATCTAAATGGTAAAAGCTATAAAATGAAGCTGCCTTTTCCTTAATTCATCGATTCCATATTTTAGTTTAAGGTATTGAACTATGAATAATATATGTGATA
>SEYY01008030.1:47500-52500 GCA_009176605.1 Armadillidium nasatum
GCCCATATAGACGAGCCGCCACTGTATATATATATATATATATATATATATATATATATATATATATATATATATATATATATATATATATATATATATATATATATATATATATATATATATATATATATATATATATAATATATAATTAAAACAAATTAAAGTAATAAATAATAAATAACAAAAATAAGTTTGCAAAAATTTGTTTAAAAGGTTCGGCTAAAACGATGAAAATTTATTCCAGAGTATATTGGTTCTCTTCCTGGCCGGTAAGTTTCACGAGTTCATTTCAAACTCAAGAGATGGCGCTCCTTCATTTCCGACAAATAACATGTATAAAAAATAGTTAAAACTATTTATTTTTTCTTTTCTATATAAAATTTGTACTAAAATATATAATTTTTTATTTATGTATTTAATTAATTTTTTTTGGGAAAGACCCTGTCTTATGCTCTGCCATATAAAAATGGCATCTAATATTAATCTAACAGATGAAAAAACAGCAGTTCATTTACAGTAGCCATTGAAATGAAAAGAAGTTCATATTCTTCATAATATTTTTTTCCTTGAGTTTTTAAGGCTCAGAAAAATATTTGCTCCATAATCAAGATCTAATGCCAAACTATGTTTAAGAAGAACACTATCAGCCTAAATTTGAATCTACAAACTCACAATGAAAGGGTGAGAAATTTTTTGAATTACAAAATGCCATTTTTTATTCCTTAGTGAATATTTGAGTGTAAAGAAAGGGACCCCTAATTATATATAATATTTAGTTTCTACAATTTAAATATATTTTAAAATTGGATTTATTAAATCAAATTTTATTTATGAGCCAAGGCTAAAAACTAAAGTCTGTGATATTTATTTCAGACTTGACTCAACTCAACCATACTGTAGAATCATAGTACAGAAAAGGGAAGAAATCTCAGCAAAAGAAGAATATATACTTCCTAAATTTTTCCCATATGTTTTTATTATTATTATTTTTAATATTGTATAATTACCCACTTTCTACAAAGTTTTTTATATATCTTTTTTTTAAGTGAAACTGAAAAATCTGATGAGTATTAAATGCTTCTATTTTTCTTCTTAAAAATAGTTTTCAATATATTTCATATTACTAAATAATTTGTTTTCTTCTGTAAGTAGAAGGTGTTAATATACTTTAAATCTCGTATTCAAATATGATATATCGTTAACGGTTAAGTTGTATATTGTTACAAGAAGGTTGAATTAGCAGAAAAAGCTCACTATAGGCAGTAGTTTATTTATTTTGAATTTTACATAGAATTTTAAATAGGGGATAAAAGGCTTGCCAAAGAAAACTCTAAGGTAAATTCTTTATGAACCCTAAGAAAAGCCCAATACCAAAAATCCATGGTCACTTCTGGTTTTGTCATAAGGATCTATTGGGCTTTGATTGCATGGAGCTTTATGGTATCCTATTGGCTTTATCATAAGAAATTGCTTTAAATTTTATATGGGTATATTTTACAGATTTTTTTTTTTCATCAGAATATTTTTGTTCACAAATTATTTAAATGGATACATATAAAAAACAATGTGGTGATTTTTAAGGTAGTCTTTGTGAGTGTTCCTGAAAATTTTGGTTAAATCGGTCAAGCGAAAAAAAGTTATAAAAAAAAAAAAATTAGGGGCTCCTTCACTGACGCTTATGGTTCTTCATGTTAAAATGTCACTTTCTCATACCATTCCCGTATTTTTATTTACTCTGTCCAAAATACAACCTTTGACATTTTATTTTAGAAATTCTTAACATAATTCATTGCTTCAATCTGCAAAATACTATCAAATATTTTACCCTATCTTATTTGCAATAAAAACGGAACAATTTATATAACTCCAATCTAACAAATTAAACTCTGCAGTTGTGTTGGTATATTTATATATATACATACACCAAAGTATATTGCAACTAAAGCATCCCCTTTATTAAAAACAATTTAATAAATCGGAACATTCCAGGCAGGTTTCTTAGCAAACATGCCCTAAACTCTTGTTTGCTACGTACAATATTCCTTCTTAGTATTAGCTGTTCAGATAGCAACAGTCCCAACGCCCGGTTTGCATCATTTTTCCACTTCTCCCAATCTTCCCTTTATATCTCCTGTAATCGTCGAGTCCACTTCTCCTGTAACTTTTATCTAGTGTATTAATGTTAAGTCTTCACAGTCCAATATTGCCCGTCAAGTAATACTAAGTAACCTATACCAGTTGGTAAGGGTGATTATTATTATATTTCATATACATATATTCTTAATTAAAACTTATTTATATGTATTCTTTTCTGCATGTGCCTTTTATTGTAATTAACTTTCATTTTACTTTATAACATTCGTACCATAACTACCAGTATTTAAAACATAGTAACTTTTATTACTTAAACTCTATGTAAACTATTCAAAGTAATTTTAAATATTACAAGTCTTTACCAATTCTTATACTAAGATAAAATATATTACTGACTAAAAGTAAACTTTAATATTGATGTGCATAGAAATTAAGAATTTGATTCTCCTAAAAATGAAATTGCAAAATAGTCCTTTAGAAATTTAATATCCTACTGAAGTAACAAACATGTTCTTACACAGTCTCAAATAATTAGAACTTTAATATTTCCGTTGCGTATATAAAAAATACCTATTACTTATCTGTAATACATTATTGCAAACTAAAAAATCTAAAACTTGGATGTCTTTATATTAGACAATATTCTACTACGCTACTAGAAACTAGTATATACTAAACTAGAATACGAACTTGATTAGTATTCTCTAAAAAAAAAAATTTTTTAAATCTTTAAAATAAACAACATTTTATTTTACGAATTAAGATAAAATTTAAATATTTAAAAAGAATTTTTGGAAACTATAGTTTTACCATTATACGAGAACTTGTATTCAGGATCGGACACTACCCAAACTTCATCACAATTAAGGAGAAAAAGATGAATAAAAATCCTAATAATTCTAAGTTTATTTAACAAAATGCCAAAGAAAATTATATATAAATATTAAAAATAGAACGAAAAAAATTGCTATATTATTAAAAAACATTACAACTAAAACTATTTGTATATTTTTCTTTATTTAAAAAAAAAAAAAAAATACATAATTGGGCCTATAAAACAAAATCCAAATGAAACTCTATAAACTTGAAGCCAAGAATAACATTTGAAACAATAAAAGTTATCCCTTTTAAAACATACCAAAATTATTAATATATTTTTAAATATTTTTAATCTATATATATATATAATAACATCGATGAAAAAAAAACGACGTAAAACTTATCAAATGGCCACAAATAGATTTAAATAAGTATTATGAAGACCTTGAGTTTTCATCCGCTTATAATAATAATAATAAAAATAAAAAGTCATTATTATTATTATTATATGATTATTATTGTTATTTTTATTATTATTATTATAATAATTTTTTATTATTATTTAATTTATTACAGGTAAAATAAATCTTGCTCTACAGGTTTTCGAATCCACTGCCCCAATCCACCTTTTAGGAATGCTGATATTAAAGCATTTTTGCTTGCCTGAAATTAATTGAAAATTTTTTTTTTAATTTTTTGAAAACTTAAGAGGGAAAAAATCTTTTCAAAAGTTTAAATGCTTTAAAAAAGCATTGGAAAAAAAATCCAACAAATTTTTTTTAATACAGAGGATTTAAGAAAAGGTTAAGGAAAAAAAACCTTTACAACTTCAAGCGCATATATATATATATATATATATATATATATATATATATATATATATATATATATATATATATATATATATATATATATATATATATATATATATATATATATATATATATATATATATATATATATATATATATATATATATATATATATATATATATATATATATATATATATATATATATATATATATATATATATATATATATATATATATATATATATATATATATATATATATATATATATATATATATATATATATATATATATATATATATATATATATATATATATATATATATTTATATATATATATATATATATATATATATATATATATATATATATATATATATATATATAATATATATATAATATATATATTATATATATATATATATATATATATATATATATATATATATATATATATAATATATATATATATATATAATATATATATATATATATATATATATATATATATATATATATATATATATATATATATATATATATATATATATATATATATATATATATATATATATATATATATATATATATATATATATATATATATATATATATATATATATATATATATATATATATATATATATATATATATATATATATATATATATATATATATATATATATATATATATATATATATATATATATATATATATATATATATCAACCATTAAACTCTACAGTTACCAAAGTTTGCTGTGTGATGTACAGATATATAGTGATTATTAGTATAAAAGAACAAGTTTCTATTACAATCCATTTTTGTGGTAGAAGGCCAAATGCAATAACAGGTTTTTGGAGAAAAAAAAAAAAAAAAAAAAGTGGTAAATAGGGTGAGGAAACTAGGAGAAGGGAGAGGGAGTAAAAGGGGAAGATGGAGAAACATTACAGGGAGAGAGATTAGTAATGGGGGAAAGGTAGAAAAGTATGGGAAGGTAGTTGGCGAGGAAAAGGAGAGAAATATTAATAAAGAGGAAGTGGAAGTAGCGGTGAGAAAGGTAAAGAAAGGAAAATCGGCAGGAATGAATGGTATATATGGAGAGATGATAAAGGAAGAACCTAGAGAGTTGATTGACTGGTTGGTTAATATTTAATGTGTTGGAGAGAAGGGAAAGTGCCTCAGGAATAGCAGGACTCTTGCATTGTACCCATATACAAAGGAAAAGGTGATAAGGTGGCTGTAAAAATTATAGAGGGATTAATCTGCTGAA
>SEYY01008030.1:57500-72500 GCA_009176605.1 Armadillidium nasatum
CATCTGGATGTGTCTTTTTTCTTTAATTAGCTCCCTCTTCTCCTGCACACTCGTCACACATATGTAGTAAACTTTCCTTTGATTCTATATTGCAGATGGTTTTGTTGATAAGAGTTTTGTATTAATTTGTTTTCATGGATATTCCAGCAAGCATGAGTTTCACATTATCACGGACACTATATGTCCTTGCAGTTCTCAGTAATCCACCATTTAGGTCCAAGTTTACAAATCTTAAAAAGGCAAACATTTTCTGTAGGGTATTTCTTACGAAACTCCACAAAGATCTTTCAAATTGTATAGCAACAGTTATTTCTGTTTATCATGTTTGACACCGTCAATATAGACATATTTATATCTTTCATGCCTGGACATATTCTGCTGTACTCTCCATCCATCCAATTGTAGACAAAATCTTTGGTTGTTGAAGATAATGGTCGACCACATTTCTTTGCAGGCATTGCAATAACCCCTTCTTTCTGGTGTAAATTCTTGGCTGTTCTAATCATTCTTTCTAGACCATAAATTCGGTCATTATCTTAAGAACACTAACTTTTTGGGAGCAGAGTAAGGATTTGTATCTTTTCTGACTGAGTGTAACATATATTCTTCTTTGATTTTAGTTCATCTAACAATATATCATAATCATGGCACCTTTGGCATTTTTTCTGCATAGAGCTAGGACCTGATTGAGATATATCTTCTGGCTCGAAGCCAGCAGCTTCTGCAACTTTTTGTGTTATAGCTGTTTGCAACTTTTCTTTTTAGCATATATTTCCGAGTCTATGATAATATTCCTAAACTTTAATGGTGAAATTCCCCTAACAGCAGCACTTGTATCATTTCATTGTTAGAGGATTCATCACTGCTGAAGCTCACGTACCATATTTTTTTATTTCCTTCTGTATGATGGACATTATATTCTTGTCCACCTGATATTCTCTGCCTATCAGCAATCTGAGTTTTATTTTGTTCAATGTCCTTTTACGACAGCTTAATATTTTTTTTTATGTGGTAATCCTAAAGGATTACAACAGTATCAATTTTTATTTGACATTAACAAATTTACGCTTTAGATTAATTTATTATAAATCTGTAACAGAAGGAAAAAATTAATATTGGATGAAACATACATGTTGCATTTCGTAGAAAATTAAAATTAGAATCGAGATACAATGTTGGCCTCCTCACCTCTCACAAAAGGCATACACAAACTATAAAGTCTTCTTCATAGGCAATGTATACTAACCATAAGAGAAGGGTTAAACTTGAACAGGTTGGTAAATAAATTACAAGAAAAAAAAAAAAAAAAAAAACAATTTGCCATATTTTAAGATGCTGTTTTTTTTTTAGGGGAAAGGGGCGAGACACTACAATGACTTTTGGCTCAATAATATAGTTTTCTTTGCTCTTTCCAATTATGTTCATTACAAGTCCGTATTTAACTTTCATCAACTTCATTCCAAGCTTCAAACATAGACCACTTTTGGGTTTTTCCAAAAACCTGTCATTGCATTTGGCCTTTTATCACAAAAATGGATAAAAGAAATTTGTGCTTTTATACTAATCACTATAAATCTGTAAATCACACAATAAACGTTGGTAACTACAGTTTAAAGGTTGTTAGGCATCGAAGTTTGGTCTTTCAACTTCGATTTTGCAGTTTTCTCAAAACTAAAAAAATGCAAACTATTTTTTTAGTTAAATAAGACCTCATTTTTGAATTGTATGGACAAAAATATATAAGATAGACCATTTTTGGGCTTCTGCAACCATATCCAGTTGAACCAGAGGAACCTCAACATGCTTCTCTCTGAAGTTGAGAATGACAGTCTAAAGCTGGGGGTCTCAAGTGGGGACCATTTCAGTCAAAGTATGGGGTCCTACAGAGCTAAAATTTGGTGTGATTTCTATTAAACCCCAGATCTTCATCAATACCAAATTTTATTAAAATGGGAAAAGGTGAATGGGGAAAATTTATGAAATACTGTCAGTTGGCATGGAATGATATATATATATATATATATATATATATATATATATATATATATATATATATATATATATATATATATATATATATATATATATATATATATATATATATATATATATATATATATATATATATACACACATACACACACACAATTCTAATCTAACCTAACCCAAACCAACTCAACTCAACATAACCTAATGAAATAATTTTTTTTAGAAACTCTAGTATATCACTTTTAGTTATAATATTAATGTATTTTGAAATCTAATGAAATGAGTAGAACTACAAGATTATAATTGATTTCAGTTTATATCTCTTAATAATGAAACATTTTCAACACACTAAATAAAAAAAAAAAATGAAAACTTTGTTTAAAAATAATTTCGTTTAAATTCTGAAGGTTAAAAAATTATTTTTTATTTTTGGTTGGTCTCTATCTGAATACTTTTAAATGAATCAACAATAAAAACTTTTTAGAAAGACCGGGAAAATCGTTGTCCCTAGTCTCGAAAATTGTAAATTCATTACCTGATAAGATAAACTAAAAGCTTTAACTTCTGCGTAAGAACACTCTGAAAGATCTTTTGAATTGATTTCTGTAATAGAGTTTAAAATAGATGCTAAACTTGAGAACTTTCGGAAAAAATGACGTTTACACAATCTGGACTCCACGTCTCCATCTTGTTTCCCAGTCAAAGCATTTAGTACTTCCAATTCTTCAACGCCTTACAAAATTTAAACATTCAATAAGGTTAAAAAAGGAATATTCATTTTTTAAATAAATCGGTATAAATTTATAACCGTTCCGTTATATTTTCATTGCTATATTCATAAAAATAGATCCTAGACGTGCTTTTTAAAATTACTTACAGCAATCCCAATTAACCGCAATCGTTGGAGCCTTTTGTGGTTGACGAGATTCTGTGCTGCTTCCTTGATTCATTCTGGGTTTATTCATGTAATAAGGGGGTGGGAGCCCTTGAAGGGTCGGTTCTACACGTCCGCATACGGCTCTGAAATAATTAAAATGCCATGAATTTTAAAATATATTTTTGAAGCTTCCTACTTTTTTTCATCTTTACAAATGAAGATCATATATATATATATTATAATAAAATCTACGAAAATAACTTACATTTCAACACATTATTAATTCAATATCTATTTTTTTTGCTCTAACCAAATTGTTTGATTTTGCTTTATTAATTCATACAATATATATTCAATGAAAATTAGCTATATTTTCAACTACTTACCTGTACATATGCGAGGCATTAAAGAGCGAACCGAGAACGATGGACTGTAGATAAATGGGGTGGATGAAATGTGAAAGCAATGCCCCCTGAAGACCGACGACATTCCATCGGGCCAATTTATCTGAGCATGACATTGTTCTTAGACGCTCACCTTGAAGCACCCCGTCCCAAGTTTGTATATTGTCACCACCCATCTACAAAAAGAAAAAAAATTCCTAGAAACCAATACAAGATTCTGTCTTTAATATTACAATGACAGTTTGATATAACCCTAATGAAATACCAGGAACAAAAGTCTACTACACAAAGTGAAAAAAATATTTCCTTTTAGTTCATGTGTTAAATTTTCAACATCTACCTTTATGGGAATAGTTCCTTCACCAGATTCTATTTTGGTCCTCAGGAGGCCTCTGCTTTGTCGGTTTGGGTGTCTGTCTGCTTGTATCGCTTCTTCTTCATGAGGAGAGAATATTCGTGCATCCCCACATGGAGCTGTGTTTATGTATAAATGAAATTTGTAATTTTTACGAACTCTATATCCTCTGGCTCCTGGTATCTGC
The DNA here is from genome assembly GCA_009176605.1 of Armadillidium nasatum. NCBI lineage: Eukaryota > Metazoa > Arthropoda > Malacostraca > Isopoda > Armadillidiidae > Armadillidium > Armadillidium nasatum. The sequence continues at coordinate 61,313 of SEYY01008030.1, forward strand.
TCAAAAATTGTGTCCTCTGAAAAAGAAATTTATTGCAATATAATAAAACAAACATTGCATATATTTACTTAATTAAAACCATTAATAAATCTGCTCACGGCAATTTCCCTGCTGAGCTATCCGTTCAAGTTCTGAGTAGAGGAAATTGACCAAGCAACGCCTTGAAACAATCTCTGCATGGCAGTCATTGACGCAAGCACCGTTCAAGCTAAGTCGTTCACCATTAATGCATTTTGTACCTGTTGAAATGCTGATCACCTGAACACAAAAAAAAATTTTAACTACTGATTGAATAGTAGTGGAGATGGTGGTTGGTGGTGATGGAGGTAGATACTTAAAACTCCAAAATTGCGTTTCTGTGATTATATCAACTATTAAAATGAAGTTTTAAAGGAAAAACAATCAATAAATTTTGTTTACATTTTTAAATTTTCAGGTTCATTAACTCATTTGTAAAAATTAATTTGCTTTTTAATAATTAACCACATAAATAAAAAGTTCTACCCTAACAACGTAAAAATATAAAAAATTTATAGGCAAATCAAAGATTACTTCACACCTTTATTTCATCTTCATTCAGGTCATCTGTTAAGACAAAACCAGCCAATACTTTTCTACGAGCAAGAGTTGGGTTTCCAGATGTCAAAGAAAGGAACTTCTCGCATACACACCTTTGAGCAGAAAATAACTTCTATATTTACTTAATGAAAAAGAAAACAACAATTACAGTTGTATCGTAAAATTATTCTTTTTTTCCCCCATTAAATGAATTATCTTCAATAATATATATTTACAAAAATATTTAAACCAACATCAATAATTGGTAGCTATAAAAACGATGGTTATCTTTCTAGTGCTATTGTTTATTGAAGTTAAATAAATGTTAATTTTTAAAAGAATTTATTAATATAACCATACAAAGTAAAAAATAATTTAAAAATAAAGAAATTTTTTGAAAATTTAGAAATTAACAATTGCTCAACTGTCTCTCTTTAGCTGCTCTAAAGAATAAAAAAAGAAAAATCAGATTAAAATTTTTTAAGACTCATTTTTATAAGTTTCAATGATGTTTAAATTTCTCAATAATAATAATAATAATAATAATAATAATAATAATAATAATAATAATAATAATAATAATAATAATAATAATAAAGGTAGTGGAACAACGCATAGATGCCAAATATACTTTGAGAATAAAATTTATCATACTTAGCAATTTTATCCGCTAAACTTTGCGGCATATGCAAATTAGGGATTGACGTAAGCGGAACATGATGAAGAACCGTAGAGGAGGAGGTAATGAGACCGTACAGCTTACTGAGAGCTTGTTTCGCGGCAGCAGCTTTAGACAACTTCTTGCTGTTACCTACAAGTTTAAAAAAATTATGAAAAAGTATCTAAATTGCGAACAATATCTTAAAATACAAAGTTTTTAAAGTTTACAAAACATTAACCTGTTAAAAACATAACATTCCTAAATTCGAAAAAAATGTTAGAATACATGTCAAGCTTAGAGGCAAATTGTTTTTTTAAAGAAATTATACATGGCAAAAGAGGAAGTCCTTACTGGACTGAAATGTTTTATTTTAATATATATATATATATATATATATATATATATATATATATATATATATATATATATATATATATATATATATATATATATATATATATATATATATATATATATATTAAAAAAAAAAACATACACACACACACAAAGCAATTGGCCAGTCATTTACACAAATATCAATTACATGTTAAATTTAACTAATGCAATTATATAATTTTTAATTAATATTTTTAATAATATATTATATATATATATATATATATATATATATATATATATATATATATATATATATATATATATATATATATATATATATATATATATAATTCCGCAATTTGCGGACTAAAAAAAAAAAAAAAAAAAAAAAAAAAAAAAAAAAAAAAAAAAAAAAAAAAAAAAAAAAGGTGGGGGGGGGGGGGGGGGGGGGGGGGGGGGGGGGGGGGAGAGGACTGTGATAGCGGAAATTTACAAAAAAAGTTGTGGAATTGCAGTTAGCGGACTGCCAAAATTTATAGTTCGCTATCGCAATTTATCAAAACCAATGAAATTCCAATTCAGATTTACATTTTTTTAAAAATGTTGTAAATGAATATATTTTTTTTTTTTTTTTTTTAAAAAAAATAAATAATTATATATATATATATATATATATATATATATATATATATATATATATATATATATATATATATATATATATATTATATATATATATATATATATATATATATATATATATATATATATATATATATATATATATATATATATATATATATATATATATATATATATATATATATATATATATATAATATAGACGAATTTGTTTATTAGTTGGACGTTGGACAGCGGCTCCTTGTATCGAAATATGGTAAATATAAGAGGAAAAATAAAGGGTGTGTTCCATGATCAAGATTCTTTAAGAATATTGAAGATTCTTAAAGGGAAGTGGCCCATGCAGCGTGTTCCACTTGATATAGCTGCAATATTTTCGGCTCGCAGCAGCGAAAATTCAAGATAGAAAATTCTATCTTCAATTTTCCCTGCCGCAATCTTGAATGGTCACGTGATTTAAACAAACAAGAAGGATTTAGGTCAAAGGGAGTGTTCCATGAAATCAAGCGTAACGCCATGCTTAAGCCAGCTGCAGCAAAAATATCCAGAAGAATCTTGAATATTAGTGGGACACTTCGCTTTAGCAATTATCAGCTCATGAATGCAAACAAAAGCAAATATATTTTAAAATCTTAATTTAATCAGTCCTTTAACTTAAACAATCACTTAATTTTATTAATGTCATTAAGGTCATATGTAATAATATAATAAGATAACGTAGGAGTCAAACGAAGATTTTAAAAAAACTTTGGCGGCAGCAACGACTGAAAATTTTGGAACCAACGAAATTCCAAATAATTGAAAATAATTAATTTGCTTCACTTACAAATTAATGATCCAAAATGGCTAAAATAATTTGAAAACAAATCTATGTTTAATAATTTTCACAAAAGACAATTTTATTCTAAAAGAAGGCCTTGGCCTAACTCATCCATGTTTGTTTACATCACGTGACCATTCAAGATTGCGGCAGCGAATATTGAAGATAGAAATTTCCATCTTGAATTTTCGCTGCCGCGAGCAGAAAATTATTGCTGTAATGTCAAGTGGGACACGTTGCATGTTCCACTTCCCTTTAACAATCTTCAATATTCTTGAAGAATCTTGACCACGGAACACACCCATGGACTTTTTAAAATAAAAACCTTTTATAAATATTACACAGATTTATTTTCAAATTATTTTGGATAATTATTTTAGCCTATTCAAAAAAAATTTGTTTTAAATGAAGCAAATTATTTTCAATTATTCAAGATTTAGTCGATTCCAAGGTTCTTAATCATGATTGCCGACAAAGTCTTTTTAAAATCTTCGCTTGACTCATATATATATATATATAATTTAGGGATGGAGTGAAGTATCGGTATCGGCAAAAATTTTGGAATGTGAATGGATAAAGTATCGGTATATTTTCAGGTATCGGTACCTGTAAATTTTTGGGTATCGGTATCGGTAAAAATTTTGGTATCGCTCCATCCCTAATTTTACTTCCTCTAAATAATTAAGTTCGGACATCTTTCCGTCAGCCTAGGGTGCCGGCGACCGCCCCCGTATTATATATATATATATATATATATATATATATATATATATATATATATATATATATATATATATATATATATATATATATATATATATATATATATATATATATATATATATATATATATATATATATATATATATATATATATATATATATATATGTGATGGTATCCGTATCCGCGGAGCATCATCAAAATTAACATTCGCACTTGCGAAAATTCAACATCCGCATCCGCATCCGCACTTTCGAAAATTCTATATCCGCATCCGAATCCACAAATGAGAAAATATGACATGCGATCCATCACTAGTTTATATATATATATATATATATATATATATATATATATATATATATATATATATATATATATATATATATATATATATATATATATATATATATATATATATATATATATATATATATATATATATATATATTAGTGATTGATCGGATGTCATAATTTGTAATTTGCACACACAAAAGAAAACTAACTCAAACACACACCTAACGCACATCCCTTAGGTGGGCACAGACGAAAGCCTTGAAGAGTGGAAGATTAAATGCAGGAGGAAAAATAGATGATGGTAAAGAGTTCCATATAACAGAGGTGGCTGGAAAGGAGGAGGCACCACAACATGGTAGCCTGGGGTTTCCCACATCCACACAAAATTGATGCAAAAGCAGGGCACCCCCTCTGCAGCGAGGACGACGCAACGGTGGAGAAATGCGAGAAATCAGTTCCCTCGAGAACTTATCATTGTAGTACCTATAGAAAACAGAGAGTGCGCCAACGTCACGTCGCAAAGATAGGGGGTCAACAGGGTTTGAAAGTAGGGGACAGTTTATTAATCTTTTAGCTTTTGACTCAACCCTATCCTGAAGAGAGGAGGAGCCCCCCCAAATGTGAAAACAGTACTCCATACAAGGGCGGATAAGACATTTATATAACTGGAGTAACTGCTCAAAAGAAAAAATTCTTGCAACCTGAATAGAATTCCCACCTTCTTAGAGGCCGCTTAGCAACCATTGTGATATGTGATTTCTAAGACAATTTATTTGTTTATGTTTAGACCAAGAATGCTAATGTTATTTACAGGTGAGATGGGAGAGTCTTTGAGAGGATAGGAAAGTTGGGAGGTGTTTTTGAGAGTTAAATGAGAATTAGTTAAGTTTTTAAAGTTTAATTTCACAAGGTTGATCGATCCCACCGGGAAATCCCATCCAAATCGGCAAGAATAGAATCGGAAAGTTGAAGACGAGAAGCAACTCTAGAAGCAAAAGAAGGAGCAGATTTAAAATGAATAGAAGAATGTCGAGTTGTCATCAGCATAACAGTGAAAAGAGGTAAAAGTGCAGTTGAGAAGATCGTTAATGTTGGAGATAAAACAGAACCCTGATGAATACCACAGTTGACAGAAAAAGAGGAAGAGGTCGCTCCATCTACAAGTGCCAAAATGGAACGATCTGAGAGAAAACTAGACAAGAGTAAGCAAAGAGGAGGAGGAAACTTAAAGGAAGAGAGCTTGGAGAGCAGCGACGCATGCAATACCCGGTCGAAAGCCTTGGATATGTCAAGCGCCACCACACAAAACTCCCCGAAGTCCCTAAGGGTAAAAGACCATACATCAGTAAGATAGGAAAGTATGTCACCAGTTGACCTCGAGCGTCGAAAGCCATACTGGTGATCTGAGGGAAGAGAATGAGACTCCAAATGATCCAGGAAATAAGAGATGAGGAGAGTTTCAAAAATTTTACAGAACACAAGTGAGAACTATATTTTGATAGAAGGGTCAGAGCGGCTACCTTTTTTCGGGATGGACTGAACAAATGTGCCCTTCCAGCATTGAAGAAAAGTATTAGTATTAAGGCATAGAGAGTAGAGCTGAACTAGGACAGGCGCTAACTCGGGAGCACACTCCCTCAGAACACGAGGGAGGAATGCCATCCAGAAAACTGGCCTCCTTATCGTTCATAGATTTCAAGATCTCATGCACCTGATCATGAGTAATTAGAGGTAGAGACATGGGATACCTGAGTAGGAGGAGGGAAGCCAGAATCGAGCAGGGTGGAATTAGATGATAAAAGGAGTACAATGAGATTAGCCTTTCCAGAGGGAGGAAAGACAGATTTACAAAAATTAGAAATTTTTGATAAGAGGTCGGAAATTTTTATCAGGAGAGCCATGGAGATCAGTGCACTTCCTTTTTGTGAAAGTACGTTTAGTCCGTTGAAGAACATCCCTATAGCGATTTTGAACGGATTTTGAGAAAGATTTAGTTGAAGATGGAATGAATCTGCTCATCCCATCAAGGATCACTGCCCCTACCTTTTCAGCAGAGAGAGAAGCAACCTCCGAGACAAAGCAAGATTCACTCCAATGGTAGTTAACAAAGAAGCAACGCATTTCGAATGCATATGTATATTTATTCAAGAAATAGCCAAAAGTGCTTCAGAACTGTTATATAGAAAAGTTGAAAAAAATCTAAGTAAATTGGAATACAGTATACAGTACAAACAGAAAAAATCTAATAAATTTATAAATTTAATTTTTACCCAATATTTGGCTAGATAGTATTAATATCCAGCCAGACATTCAATCAATAACCAGATATCTCAGCTCAACCCTAATATATACATAGAGAAAAATTTTCCACACGCCGTTAGACAAACAAAAGGCTCTACCACCGAGCTACGCCACCTTCCCAAAAATGAAGGCAAAGTAGAACGGTTTTGAAGCTCTTCCGCTTCTAATAACTGTAGGAACTAGGTACCTATAATACATAGGAGGGTGCTTGGAATTCCTACTTGGGCTACTATGGCATTCTGCTGGGTACTCCTGGGTTACAGGAGCAACCAACCAAAGTCAAGCAACGCCAACATGGGCACAACAACTGTTGCAACGAAATTATAAGACATTTTCCGAACTCCAGGACTCGAACCACTGGCAACAGCGTCGCCGTTAGACAATGAACAGAAGACTACCACCGAGCTACGCCGCCTTACCAAAAACGAAGGCATAGTAGAACGGTTTTGAAGCTCTTCTGCTTCAAATTACTAAGAACTCGGTACCTATTAAAATCCATAGGAGGGTGCTTGGGACCCCTACTGGAGCTACTATGGCATTCTTCTGGATGCTCCTGGATTGCAGGAGCAACCAACCAAAGTCAAGCAAGGCCAACATGGGCACAACAACTATTGCGACGAAATTAGCAATATTGCTAATAAGACAAATTTTCCAGACTCCAGGAATCAAACCATTGGCAACAGCGTCGCCGTTAGACAATGAACAGAAGGCTCTACCACCGAGCTACGCCACCTTCCCAAAAATGAAGGCAAAGTAGAACGGTTTTGAAGTTCTTCTTAAAATAACTGTAGGAACTCGGTACCTATTGTAATCCATAGGAAGGTGATTGGGACCCCTACTGGGGCTACTATGGCATTCTTCTGGGTGCTCCTGGGTTAGAGGAGCAACCAACCAGTCAAGCAACACAACACAGGCACAACAACTGTTGCGATGAAATTATCAATACGAGAAAAATTTTCCACACGCCAGGACTCGAACCATTGACAACAGTGTCGCCGTTAGACTCCAATTCATTGACTAACGGTCACCCTGTTGTCACGTCAATCAGGCTGACTGTTGGTTTTTGCGTTGCTTCTTCGCCACATATCCATGCAGAAACTCCTTTGTCTCTGAAGAAGGTTCTGCCGATAAAGTGGGGATATATCATTTATGGATTGAACAAGTTCATTTGTCCTTCTAAATCTTTCTCTCCTCAAAATCAATGGTTCAATCACGCTTGTTCTCATGAAATTCAGGTTCTAGAGATTGCTTATTAGGAGTGGAAGAATTATCACTCTCACTAATTTTCATTCAGCTTGGAATAGTTGCAGGGGTATTCTTTGATGAGCAAAGTGAACTTTCACCAAACGAAAGCGCACTGACCTCATTTCATTCTCCAACTGATAAATCTTTCTGGCCCCTTGCCAAAAACCTTTGACAACTTCTGTAAATTTTCCCTTCCCCTTCTTATTCACTTTAATGGTTCTAATATTTCAACTGAAAAGGTTAATATATTTGGTCTTTTGTTCTCCTCTAATTCAACCCTGAACGACTGGAAATCTGCCTCCTCTTCCTCCTCCCAGATGTTCCATGCTTTTATCTGATATTGCATTTTGATCAGGTGTATGAGTTTCTGGAATCTATGAATGTTAGGAAAGAAAGTTGAATGGATGGTACCCCTCACAGAGTTTTAAGGAAGTGTGATTCTAAGCTGGCTAGGTCCTTTGTTCAACTTCCCTCTCTATGCCTCAATACTAGTACTTTTCCTCAGTGTTGGTAGAGCACATTTGTATAACCTATTCCAAAAAAAAAGTACCCGCTCTCATCTTTCTACCATCCTAAAGCTCTCACCTGTATTCTTTCCAAGATCTTTAAAACCTATCTCAACTCTCATTTCTTGGATCATCTGGAATTCCATTCCATTCTTTCCGATTATCAGTATGGCTTTCGACATTCGAGGTCTACTAATGATATACTTTTTTATTTCACAGATTTATGCTTTTCCGCCCTTAGGAACTAATGGCGAACTTTGTTTGGAGGCGCTTGACATATCAAAAGCATCTGACCGGGTATGGCATGCGCCACTGCCTTAAAAGCTCACCTCCTTTTATCTGCTTATTCATGTCTAGCTTTCTTTCAAATCATTCCATTTCGGCTGATGTTGATGGGTTAATTTCTTCCTTTCCTGTCTATAATAATGTTCCTCAGGGTTCTGTCTTGTCCCCTACTCTATTCCTACTTTTCATTAATAACCTTTTCAGCTCTTCATCAAAGCATAGTCTTTCAAATACCGATGACATGACCCTCCATTTTTTATTCATTTCAAATCTGCTCATTAAATTGCATTTAGAGTTGCCTCGACATCTTAATCTTTTCAAATTCATCCTTGTTGACCTGGACAGAATTTCCCAGTGAAGTTGTCCTAACCTTGTTAAATTCAACTCAAGTTAAAAATTCCTAGATATATCCCTCTCAAAGACACCAACTTTTCAATTTCTTTACATAGTTCTCCCATAAATGTCCTGTTGACAATATAAGCATCCTTAGAAAAGGATAATAGACCTATAATAATTCAACAGAGATTAGAGAAATCTTTTTCAACTACTTTCCTTTTGTGTGTGACATGGGTTTCAGGAGAATGGATTTATGGGTTGTGCTTTCAAATATGAATTTTCATATAAAACCCATCTTATAGTACTGTATTATCATAACTATAATCAATATAGTTTTTATGTATTTAAATCAAAACCTCACACCAAGTCTGCCAATTATAATTTACCTATTTTTTTCAATAATAACTGGAATTATTTGAAGACTTAAACTTCATGTAATAACTACAAAGTTGAGTCAGATATGCATATTTCTCAGATTTCAGGGAATGTGGAAATATTACTGCATGAAAGTAGATGAAGAAAAGGATTTCTGTTACAAATATTAAAGTGCTCATACACTGAATTTAATATATTGATAACGAATTGCAGTATATGATGTTTTGAATCTGCACAAAGACCTTTTGTGCAGACTCAGAAAAGATTGGTCTAGAAATATATTAGCATTGTTTTGTTTCTAAGAAACTCTAACCAAACGTCATAATTGTTCAACAAGATTTACTCAAACAGTTTATAGTGGTTGCCTTATTTTTGGTTATCAGAGAAATGCTATCGTAAATATTTTAATTTTTGGCTTTTAATTTATATAATAGTTGCTAAAGCATTTTATGAATCTTTAAATTTGATTATCTTAGAAAAGATAATTTACTTGATGCCCTTCCTTACTATAAAACTATTTGAACCGCAGAACAGGATTGTTGTACCAATCAAGTGAATTGCAGATGCCACTTCCTTTACTTCAAGAGTTAAATTTATTTAAAATTTATAAATGCATGCAGGTACCTAATTACCAAAAAACTTTCATTTAATAAAATTTGGTGAATGTACTGATAAATTCTGTTTTTTACTACTTGAATGTCATTAATATATTTATTCTAGATAACTTTTCAAATAACACAATTTTAAAATTTCCTGTTTCCTTGAATCACCCTTATATATATATATATATATATATATATATATATATATATATATATATATATATATATATATATATATATATATATATATATATATATATATATATATATATATATATATATATATATATATATATTTTTATTTTTATTTTTTTGCATTCAGCTTGATCTGGTGAATGGACTATTTTTTTCCCATCAATTTCTTAAACATTCATAGTCTTTAATCCAATTTCCACTTTGTAGACCACCACCCATCTTATTCTTTCCAATAGAAAACCCTTTTCCATTTCCTCTTACTGTCAATATTCTCAATTTTCAGCCGACAACAGCTGTGTGCATACATGCGCAATGATGATAATAGTTCTTGTATCTCTGATTTGGAGGGTCTTCCAAAATTCAACCTTATGGCTTAAGCTCTCTTGCCATTCAATGTCTAAATTCATTTGTTATGTTTATTTAATTCTTAACTCTACTGATTATCCTAAATTAGACTATCTAAACTCCAAAATAGAGCTCATTCTCGCTGCTCATTTCTCTGAAATAAATTAGGTGATTTCAAAAAGAAACTGGAAAACAATGAAAATAACAGATTAAGTTTTCTTAGGAACCTTTAAGGGTAAACAGGTATTGGAGGCAAAAATGAATGAATAGTAATTAGTCTATTAACTAGAAGCATTTGTCAAGCTTGTTTAATATTTTAGTCAGTTGTTGAGGTTGATGGGTGTACTGTTCTCTCTTCGTGTTTGAAGTTTGTCCATTCATTTTTTTATATTCTTGATCCACACATACACATTCCAATACAGAAAAACACGACACTTGTATTTCATTGGGAGTTTGCAATGAATTTCAGCTCCTCAAACAACCCAAGACAAGAGATTGGATCCCTGATCTCTGCTCTTCCTTGATGCACACAGATAACAGTGTGGCCATGCTTACACTAACACTGAAACGATCAGAGTAAGATCAGTCATGTTATCCCAGGAGTACCACATTTCAGCATGCAAGCAACCTGATGAATGTTATGATGGAAGTGCATATAATTTTTGACTTTGCCTCATATATTCAATTTAGTTTTAGTTTGAGAAGCATGGAAACCACTGAAATGTCTTCTCAGGTCAGGCAGTGATTCAATTTGAATATCTTCAGACCACTCTGATGGTTCTGGAGAACTGAGTGCACTATACAAAAATAATTTCTAACGCAGATAAATTCTAGCAAAAATATCTGCTTTCAATGCCTAAAGTAATTATTAAGTTGCAAAAATTTCTGCAACACCACCTTACTTTGCCATGTATGTGAAAGGCCATAAGAAGCAGGGTTGACAAGAATAGTTTTTACCAC
>SEYY01008030.1:77500-80000 GCA_009176605.1 Armadillidium nasatum
TTAATGTAGCTTAAAAAAAGGGGAAGAAAATTTCCCTAGAGTATCTGCAAAAAGGTGGTCTCAAAACCAATACACTAAAGTCTGCAGATGATAACCAATGAACAAAATTATTTTTCGTTTCAACCCAATCCTGTTGTTGAAACCCTACAATTATCTTGATTCACATGCGTGAATCATACCTATAACAAAATAAGCTGAATTAATACCTATTGGGGAGGCACTCACTCAACAAAGTGTTGCAAATGGCAAATCAAGACAAATTGTACATTAAAAGAGAACTTGCAGCAAACAAATGGAATTCTAACAAATCTCATAATGGAGATAAATTTAAGCAAGGAAGTAATGTTAAATGAAGCAAAGAACCTCTGGTTGAAAACAATGAAGCAAAAAAGATGCGCAGAAAACGGTGCTCCAAGGGTTTTAAAGGGGATGAAAATTGCCAAGTAGCGACTAATGTCATCCCGTTTGGAACTAACCTAAATAATTAAATTGATTTTTAACCAATTAAAGATTAGGGTCATTCTGCATCAAATCAACAAGGTTTTAACCTTACTATCTCAATTTCCATGAAATATTCAGTAATGCTTAACTTATAGAGACTATGAATAATACCAAATTTGAGGGAAATATTTCAAACCATTTAGAAACTACAGCCATGTAAAGTTTGAGAAAAATCTTGGAAAATGTAAGACCACCATATATTCAAATCAAGATATTAATTCTTCTAGTTAAGCTAGAACAATGAGAGTGGTATTTTGTAGCATTTTTCAATGTCTTTTCAATGATATATAACTATGGATTATTATGTTTATCATGTTTACAAATTTACGAATGTCAAGTTGAAACATGTATTCAGTGTCTGTGCAACACAGACGATGGAATATGCTATAGTCAAGAGTCAGTCTGCTAATGAAGTTAGTGCTGTGTTAATGTGCTTTGCGTTTAAGTACAATTAGAGATCTTAAGTATATCTTAAGTATCAAATATTATTCTTACAGTATACAGTAAAATTTACTATGATATTTAATACACAGGTGTTTGCAATTTAGATTTTAATTTCAACCTGTGAAATATTTCATTGCAAACATTTTTAATTTTGCTATACTCTTTCTATTAATATATTATTAATTGTTATTTTATATATTTTCAGCATATATTACAATTAAAATGTTATATGAATATAACACTATCTTTCTGAATTGATATTCAAGCATTTTATAAATTATAAATTTATAACATTATAAATATTCAACATGGAGAGTGGTACAACATTTGTAAAGGTGCAGTGTTTTACCCAACAAAAAAGGCTAATCACTTTGTACAGAACAGAAAGAAATTAAGAAAGGTTATGAAATGGATGTGTGACAATTCCTGAAATGCTTCATGGAGCTTCAATCTGTGATAGTTGTAGAAAAGAACTTGCTGTTTCAAAAAATAGAATTCACTGCCCAGCCCTCTACTTCTCATTTCGATATTGATCATACCAATTGTTCAGATTCCTAAGACAAAGACCCTAACTTTACATTGCAATCAGAAGTTGTTAAGAGGCTCAATATTTCTCTTCAAAAGTTAGGGGAGTCGACAATTGACAAAAAGAAAATTGTGTCAAAGTATTATGCTAAGTCTAAAGTAAAAAAGATTGGCTCAGCTCTGAAGAATAACATTTATAGGGCAGCAGAAGACTCAGGTTCAAACAATAATACTGAGGATCTAGAACAGTCAGTTCTGCAAAATCTTAAAAGTTCAATATTCAAATCATACAAATAGGACAAAAAGGTTAATGATACTAACTTGTCTATCAGACACGTGGTCCATACGAAAAATCATGAGAATTCAATGCACCAAATTTCATGGAACGGAAGTCCAAAAAACTGCTAAAAGAAAAGGGCATTTTGGAAAGTTCTAACCCAAACACAGATAGGAATCTACCAGAGGATATAGCGCAAACTGTTCATTCATTTTACGAAAATGATGGCATCAGCAGAGCAATGCAGGTGTAAAAGATTGCAAAACAGTAGTAGAATCAAATGGATATAAAAAGAAAATTCAAAAATGGCTCATACTATGCAACTTAAGAGGCCCACATATTATTCAAAGAAAGGTTTCCCAACATGAAAATTGGTTTCTCTAAATTTGCAGAGATGAGGCCAAAACAATGTGTACTAGCTGGTCAAAGTGGCACTCATTTTGTATGTATGTACACAATTCACCAAAATGTCATTTTGATGTTAGAAAATCATCACCAGAATTTATAGACTTATTATGTAATAAGTTGTCACGTTTAGTGCAGCATGATTTCATTACAAAACAGCAATCGTCATTCATGAGCAGCATAAAGGAAAACCTTCAAGAATCTGAATTTGCAGTTTACTCAGATTTTTTCTGAGAACTATTATACATCCTTTTGTAATATACTTAAAAGGAGAAGAAAAACTTATGTACACCTTTCAAAAAAAAAGCTGAACTTTGCCAATAAAATTCCAAAAGGTACCTAAAAAGA
>SEYY01008030.1:87500-90000 GCA_009176605.1 Armadillidium nasatum
TTTTCTTTCAGCTATCTACTCAACAATCTTCCACATGGCTCAGACCATTTTGTGACCTTAATATTCTTTTACAGTTTCCATTTCTGATGATCTCTCTTGGTGGGATCCCATCATTTTCTTCAAGCAAATAAAAAAGTTTGAGAGTTGCAAGACACCTTCAAAATATCACATCACCTTTGTTGCTTGCTAGATATAAAATAATCCTTCATCCTTGCATGGAGTATTCATCACATACCTGGGGTGGTTCTACTCCTATAACCCATCCTGAAAAGATTTAGTGCTTTTTGTTTTGCCTCCTCAACTCTTTGCATCAAACTGTTTCATTACTCTTGCTATTGCAAAATTTTCTTCTGAACTTGTGTGTTTAGTGTTTCAAGTCTCATCTTTTCTCTGTACAGCTCTAACCAAACTTAACCACTATACTCTCTCTTATAAGTTCTATACTGGTAAAATCTGAACACAATTCCTTCTATACCCAATTTCCTTGAACTTCCCTACTTCCGTTAAGTTCATGTTTGCCTTTAATATGTATATGGAAATAGATAACCTAAGCTATGGTGAATTCCAAGTAGGCTCCTAGCCTTTTCTCATTGGATTTGAAATTCAAAACGTTTGACTCTGTTGCTGTAAACAAAATTTACTACTTTTGCTAGATGTTACTAACAGTATTCTTTATGAGTGTTGAAGTTACAACATGCTAAGAGCACAGGGGGCAAATGCTTTAGCCACTGAAAGCATAACCTCTGCCCTTGTTCAACTGTCCAGCTTATTTGCATCAAGCTCTGTGTAACATTCAAAATCAGTTCAATGAAAATCCTAAAAATTATTTGGTATTTCAGTGGCATATGAGGTTCAAGACTGGATGAACAGTATACCTTTTAATCAGTAACTCTTTAAAATAGTTGTACAAATATTTTCAATGTGAAAAATTCTAATACAATGTTCTGCGGCAATTGTAGAGGATGTGAGAAAGTAATAAAAAATATTCATTTCACAATGCAAAGTTTCTGCATTTCATGGACAAGAACATTATTAGGATCTCCCACAATAATTTCCCAGATTTGACTTTTGCAATTTTTCATACTTTAAAAAAGTACAAAACTTGACAACCAGACCTCAAATGAGAATAACAGGAAGTGATAGATGGGCTCAAAGCCTTAAAGGTAGAATTTCAATCATAGAGGATGCCACCTGAGCTATTGATGAGCTAATGAGCAAGGTAGCTATTTCTAGATTGATAAGAGTTCAAATTTTAATAGCATAAGTCTCAAAACTTATGAATAGCACTTTACATATTATATCACATATACATATGGAGTGTACTCTCTCTCTCTCCCAAAGGGAATAATATATATATATATATATATATATATATATATATATATATATATATATATATATATATATATATATATATATATATATATATATATATATATATATATATATATATATATATATATATATATATATATATATATATATATATATATATATATATATATATATATATATATATATTCCCCCCCCCCCAAATAAAATTAATGTGATTTGCATTTACAGTAAAATGATAACAATGTGGTTGTATGTCATTGATGAAATTACTCTGGTATAACATTTTGTGGGATATCCCACTCCTCCATCAATGCGCCTGCCAGATTGGAGTTTCAATAAAGCGTGAAACCAGGCTCTGATAAACTCCCAATTCACAAGTACAGTAAACTTTTTCACAAGTACAGGAAAGAAGATTTCCACCTCCTTGGCAAAGGTGACTGACCACTGCTGTGTGTTGTCTAGCAACTTCATGGGAGTTATAAGAATGTTTCTAATAAAAGGTGAAAAGCACTACATATTCCTGAAGGATGTCCTCCATATACTTTTCTGCTGTTAAAGTTTCCCTCCCAAAATTATGCCAGCCCATACCATCGCAGAGCTGCCTCTAAAAGGGGACATTAAGAGAAATGTTGCAAGGGAAAAAGCTCTCATAGTTGTCAACACTAGATGTTCATCTGGTATATGTAGTGTGAAATGAGAATAATCAGCGAAGAGTACATTACACCATTGTTCAGTTTCCAAAGACTACAATGTAACCCTGGGAGGAGCAGACTGGTGGCAGGACATCTAGTAGTCATTCCAGCCTTATGCAGTCTTTTTCAAACTGTAGTAAGAAATAGGCACAAGCCTGACTCTTAAGAGCAGGTTTTATAACTGAATGCTAATTTGAAATAGATATAACAATATTGTCTGATAGAGAAATGTCATCTCTCGCCAAAGTAGAACTCACTCAACCCTGACCTTATCTTTTAAAGTTGCTGCAATCTCCCTACAACATACTGTCAACTGTTTGATTCCCAAGCACTGAACCATTTGTAACTAGGAAAGGCCAGTTTCCAATAGTTTGATCTTCCTAGTAGCATATTCCTCTCCTCCTCCTGTGTCAGTATATTCTTCAGGCACTTTAGGCCAAATGAAACATACTTTTGGGCTTGATGTGTAGTAA
>SEYY01008030.1:95000-155000 GCA_009176605.1 Armadillidium nasatum
TACAAAAAAAAAGTGAAATAAATAAATATTCTCCTATAAAATGAAGGTGTTTAATAGCATGGTTAAGTAACACAAATCAAAACCTTTTCAATTTGAGGAAAAAAATCCATATTCAATGAGACTACAAAAATCTTTGGGTAATCGTCTGACAGATGATCTAAAACTAAAAAAGAAAAAAAAAATGGGGGTGGGGGTGGTTTTTGAGAGTTCACACCTAACTTACCCTAAGCATAGCAAGCCACCTAAAAGTGCAAGAAAAACCAATTTAAAACGAGGACTTTTGAAACTATCAAAAAAGTTTTGTAGTAATGACATTGTGGGCTTTTGAATAGCCTAACTAACTTCTTTCCATCACGTGCCACAAATATAAATTTGTAAGTCTTAAAATGCTAAGAAGCAAATTTTACTAATTTTTCATTATACTTAAACTACCAACTTTCTCAGAAACGGTGCAGTGCAAGTAAAATTTAAAACCTAAAAACTGGCAATAATGTATCTACTGCAATCACAAAAATTCTACATAAAAATTAGGATAAAATTTTCACATTAAATATTGCATGAGTCTTGTCCTCATTCATGGTTTCAACAATTCTAAGTCGTTATTGTCGCTTGTCACTAATTCTTACTACCATCACAATAATCCACAATTAGCACATTAAAAAATTCCTTAAATCCTTGCTATTTCACCATATATATATATATATATATATATATATATATATATATATATATATATATATATATATATATAATATATATATATATATATATATATATATATATATATATATATATATTATATTTTATCCTTTTACAGCTGAGATATAAAATTATAATAATTGAACAAGATTCTTTAAAGATATGTTTCATAGCATTTCAAAATATCTTCAAGAATTAAATGTTCAACGGTTTTAATTTTTGGCTTCACTATTATTCTCTTTTCATACCTTACTTAAATTTAATTTCCAACTCCTCTACTTTGAAACTAGTAATTTATCCTTATTAATTAAACAAACTACTCCTCTCAGCAACTTATGATGAATGAAGTTTCTAAAAACTTATTTGCAACTTCACCTTGCATACAGATTCAAATTCAATAGAACAAAATAGCCTCTTACATAACAGTCCTCTAATGTACATAAACCATCATTGAGAGTTTCTTTACATTTTAAATGATACACTGAAGTCATAACTGCTTTTTCAACACAAAAAATATTTACGACACATTAATCGCAATTAATATTTGATACTTTTATTCTAAGATGTTTCAAAATTAAGGAATCTAAATACAAAATATTCAAATTAACTAAAGAAATAGAAGTTTTAGATAGATCCCAGGTTATAAAATGATATTTTGTTAATTTATTGAAGAGAAAAGGTTAATGAACGAATCAAAAATATTTTTTTAAAAAAAAGTGAAGTTGAGCAATAATTACACTACTCACTCTCTGTCATGGTGATATACCATTAGTATCACAATTTCAATTACAATGCAAGTTTGACAATTTCCTCCAAACTTGTGTTTCCTGTAAGGTATGTCTTAACATTTGGCTAATCATGGTTCAGGTGCTAATCTAATTTCATCTTTCACACATTTTTCATTTATTCTGCTTAACCCTTTCCCAATTATTAGATGAAATTAATTTATTATATATATTAAGTAGAGATAAAATTCCATATTAAATTAAAACAGTTAAAATCCCATTGATAACCTAAAATAAATAACAAAATAGCATGAGTAACTGTAACCTTAGCATATTTACATAGTTCAGTATAATAAAAAACTTGAATATTTCCTAAATAATGAATATTTCATGAAATATAAAGGAAAGCACATTGGAATTTTTTAACTTATTCTCATTATGAAAAGGCTTATTTGGAACTCATACCTTACAAAACTCAACTTTATTCACTTGTATATTATGACAGCAAATAAACAAATATCAAACAATAATTTAATTTTCTATAAAGAGATAAACATTATTTATGTGAAGTGTGTGTATAATATATATATATATATATATATATATATATATATATATATATATATATATATATATATATATATATATATATATATATATATATATATATATATATATATATATATATATATATATATATCCAAAGGATCTGAATAGAAGTTTCTCGGGCCAATTGTATTTAATTTATCCTTAATCATAAAATTTATATATTTTAACTACAATCTAAATATACAGTTCCCATCCTCTAATCCCAATTAGAACATTATAAAAGAATTTCTTAAAAGTAATAGTTAATTTCATGTTATCTACCATTTCCAACACACCTTCCATTAAATCAACAAATTCTAAAATATTTAACCATGATTACAAATATTATAATTATGATAAACCCAAATATTTACAATGATTTATCAGCTGTACGGTAGTGAGCATCTTAAATTTAATTTCACTTAATACAGAGCATGCATAAAAGTTTTATCATCTTACCGGTGCCCTCAAAGCACTGTCCATCAACAGTAACGCTGAATTTGAAAGTCTTCGCATGCGGGTCGCCCGATTCATGAAGCATCTTGTACTCCACACCTTGTCGAAGCTCGTTGAGCAACATAATCGGGTTTTTGGCCGTCTGCGAAGGTGCAGCCTTCGGTCCCTTGCCTCCTTCAGGACCATCCTTACCACGTTTATTAGAACCAGATCCTTGCTTCGACTGTTTCTGTAACCATTTAAGCTTACCCCTTCACAAAACTAACATACCCTCAATGGGAATTTTTATCAATAGCTAAATTCAAGGCGAAAAAAACCAAGGCCACAACCTTCAATATTCTACTTTTGCAACCAAAAAATATACAGTTTCCATCAGACTAAACACAAGTGAAAAAAATTATATTTTTTAAAGATCTGAATAATGAACCCATGTCACTTAAGTTACTGTACTCGTTATTTAGTTATATCTCACATTTTCCACAAACTTGAGAAACTACAATAATCAATACACTTCAGAAGATTACAGAATAAGACACCCTAAAAGAATCAATATTTATTGGACAGAAATTATTAGTATGAAACAAAATGGTTATTTTACGATACACTACTACACTGGCTACAATCTAAATACAATTATGATCAATTAATGGAAATATTTGATCTCTAACACTAATTAAAAACAAAATTAATGTTTGAGATCTGTTACACTATCTGGTAGGTTATTTTATCTACTTAGAAATATCACCAATTGTGAATAGTCAGGTGGAAACATCATGTATATCTACTTGATCACACGAGTGGAATCTTCAAGGCTAATGGAAAGGTTTCTTACATAAGATTTACAACTACAAATAAAAATTCCCCCTATAATATGCCCGGATTTATAAGAAATACAATCTATAAAACCACAAAATATTCTTTTATTTTTAAAATTTTTGTAAGTTAAAGATCTTCAGTTAATGACAATAAAAAAAAAAGATTTATGAAATGCAAAGGTTGAAAATAAAAAATTTAATGGAATACTGACTTTTCAATTAACATATGACTAAGCAATTTTGCAAATTTAAAGAACTCTTTCATAATACTGAACTTACAGATTGGGGCGATAGGCCGAAGTTATTTTCAGAACTGTCTTCAGTAAAATCAACCCCTTTGGGAGAATTACCACCAAGGGTTTGAGCCGCATCAGCTGCATTTCGGAACTGCACAAAAGATCTCAAAGCAGTTTCAGCAGCCATATGTTTTGCAAGCTTTTTACTTCTACCCGAAGCCTCAAAATGTTGACCATTTAACTGTTTTTAAAATTACAATAATTACTGAATTAAAAAATTATATTTATTACCACACAAATGGTAATATACAAACCTCTACTCTGACAGTAAATGTTGGGGCATGTGAAGGACCAGATTGGCCTATTAATTTATACTCCAATCCTGGATAAAGTTCATTCAATGTACTAATAGGATTCTTCGCTTGGAGAGTTCCTAATTTCCTTCGTTTGATGGAAGAGGCACCTAAAATACAAAAGTGAGTGTAAAGATAAGTTTACCATGTATGAAGTTTTTAAAAAATTTTTAATTTTCCAAATTCAATTATAAAATGTCCTATTATAATTTTTTTCCTTCTTTAGCTGGACTTTGGGGTCACTTAGGTGTGCATTTTATGGTCTGGGATTGAGGTCAATTTAAAGACCAACTCTGTACCTTTACTTTATAAAGATTACTGAAAAATTATCATTTCTTAATTTCTTTAAATTAATTTATAAGCAAGAAAGTACTTAGTGGCAGCACTGAAAAATTAACTATATTAAAACATCCATAAAACATTACCATGCAATACTATGCTGTATAAAATAATGCTTGCATGTTCAGTGTTGACAAATATTTTGAGCTAATTCTAGATGTTATTTTTTTTTTTTTTTTTTTTAAAAAAAAAAAAAAAAACAATATGACAAAGAAAAACTAAAATAAATGATTAATACAGGAAAATAAAACTGTTGTGAATAGAATTTAGTGGAGATAGATCAAGTATAAAAAGAAAATCTAATTCTGTGGAATGTGAAGAGACATTTTATTTATTGCTTAATATAATATGAATGACTTTCTGATATTAAAAATGTGATCTTGAAAAACACCAAATATTAATTTAGTTAAAAAAAATTAGATTTAAGATATCACACTAGTTTGTTAAGCTGAAAATTGGGGTTGTGTCATTCTTTTTGCTTACACACAACTTGTGTGGGGGATCTAGTTTTTAGTAAGTAAACAATATATTAAGATTATATATGATTAATCTAAAATTAGGTACGATTTAAAATATAAAATTTAAAATCAAAAGAGAAAAGGAAGGAAAATATTCACATGAGGACATAGCAATAAGCATCAAATAGATTTAAATAGAGTTTATTTGCCATTTTAATCAAAATATAAAGGATTCATATGTCAAAAGATAAAGTTTTTTGTTTAAAAGAAAAGAAAAAGGAACTGGATGTCCATAGGGAAAAAAACCTTCCAAGCATTGGAAAGAAAAGGTGGAAATTTAGTTACTGTTGGAGAAAGAGGGTAAAGTACTCAAGTTCGGAAACAAAGTTGAGGTTTGGAGAAGAAGCATTTGAAACAATTAAAATTAAAAAATGAAGATCCCATTAAGGAAAATGGCGAAAAGTTAAGAGAAATTAAGTTCAAATTTGGTAAGGATAAAATAAAAAATCAGTTTAATAAAATGAAGTATTTATTAATAATGTAAAAAAAAGTGGTCATGTGAACATTTGTAGAAAGATTTGTAAAGATGTACAAGGCATAAGCAGCAGAAGGACAGTAACTTATGATTAAAGAGAATATTTATTTCTTGAAAGAACAAGTATAGAAGAAAAATGAAGTGTTAGATGCGTGTTGTAAAGATGTTTCTTTTAAAACAGTAAAGACAATGTTTAGTGAAAAATTTTCCAAAGTAGAAGAGAAAAGGGTGGCAAAACAGAATAATAAAAAATAAAGGAGAATGGTGGAAGAGTGAAAGGAAACATGAAGAGGGATGTAGAAAATTTAGTAAGATTTGAAGAAAGCAGATATGATGCTAAAAATAGAATGGATACAGAATTCTTTAAAATATGAAAACAGAATTGAAGCGATCAGGAGAGAAATGATCTGGTTAAGAAGGAATGAAAGCATGGAAAGAATGGAAATGAAGTATTTAGGTAATGCAATTATAGGTGTTTTTAAGGATCTTAAAAAAAATTTATCATTAGTACAAGAAACATCAAAAGAAAATATGGTATGAAGGTTTGAAAATTTGAGAGAAGTCAGAAAGAAAAGGAAGATATCACATACAGAATTTTCAGTTTGGACATGATAAATTGTTTAAAAAGAAAAACAATGGGAATGTAGAAAAAAAACTTAAAAGTGTATGCACTAAACTGGCTTATGGAAAAAATTTCAGAATACCAATGGCTATAAATAATGGAAGATCATTAACATTAGAAAATATTTTGGAAAAATCTACAAGCTATGAAACAAGAGAGATACATATTAAATAAGCTAATGAAAAAATGACACCCTTATTGGAAAATATAAGAATTTTGAAGTGAAAGATGCATTTATTGGAAAAATTTATCATACAAGGAAAAATAATAAAGATCAGCATCAATGTGTTCTAAGCATTAAAGAACAAGGATAGAGCCGGAAAACTATGGACAAGAATGATTTATTGATAAGGTGATAAACCAGAAAATGGTACACATAAATCACAAAATAAATCAATACAAAAGATATAAAACTATGAAAGCTTGTATATGGTTTAAAAGAGCAGCTAGGTTATATATAGTTCAACAAAGGAGGCAATGAATGAAGTCTGAGAAATGTACATTAGATACATTATTTATTTGATAAGAGTGATGTGTACTCCTGGTGATAATTTTTTTTGCAGTGTAAATGTGCTTTATAAGAAAGAAGTGTATGGTAAATTAAGAGGAAAGTATAAAGTAGGGATAGGAGAACAGGAATCATTTATGTTGTTGTGGAAATCAGTGAAGAGAAGTGTATGTGTGAATTAACAAAAATATATTGTCAAATGAAGACAGACAATAAGATCTACAAACATATAGTGAGTAGTTTAGGGAAAGTATTTAAAAATTTGGTAAGGCAATTAAATTGGGTATACCAAAATACAAGACCAGATGTTGCATATAATATAAGCAAGCTTATATATATATATATATATATATATATATATATATATATATATATATATATATATATATATATATATATATATATATATATATATATATATATATATATATAAAGCTTATGGAAGAGATATGAAAATACTAGGAAAACTAATAATAAAAAAAAAAGCATTAAAGATCAAAATGGAATACATAAAGGGAGGAAGAGTATGGCTTAAAGCATATAATAATGCATCTAAGAAATTGTGTATATATTGATTATTTTTAATAAAGCTAATAATAGATCTATATTATATTTTAAAAAAGTTCAGTATGGCAAAGAGATAGCAAAATCTACAATAGAGGTAAAACCATTAGTTTTTTGTTTTTTTTTTGAGAGAGAGAGAGAGAGAGAGAGAGAGAGAGAGAGAGAGAGAGAGAGAGAGAGAGAGAGAGAGAGAGAGAGAGAGAGAGAGAGAGAGAGAGAGAGAGAGAGAGAGAGAGAGAGAGAGAGAGAGAGAGAGAGAGAGAGAGAGAGAGAGAGAGAGAGAGAGAGAGAGAGAGAGAGAGAGAGAGAGAGAGAGAGAGAGAGAGAGAGAGAGAGAGAGAGAGAGAGAGAGAGAGAGAGAGAGAGAGAGAGAGAGAGAGAGAGAGAGAGAGAGAGAGAGAGAGAGAGAGAGAGAGAGAGAGAGAGAGAGAGAGAGAGAGAGAGAGAGAGAGAGAGAGAGAGAGAGAGAGAGAGAGAGAGAGAGAGAGAGAGAGAGAGAGAGAGAGAGAGAGAGAGAGAGAGAGAGAGAGAGAGAGAGAGAGAGAGAGAGAGAGAGAGAGAGAGAGAGAGAGAGAGAGAGAGAGAGAGAGAGAGAGAGAGAGAGAGAGAGAGAGAGAATCAGATGTACAGCTAATTACTTTCTTTTTTGGTTATCAGCACTCATCAAAATAAATGCAATTATAAATATTTTTATTGTACAATATTTTTATTACATTAAAATTTAATTATTTTGATAGTTTTTGTCAATTATTATTAATGTAAGAAGACATTTACCATTTTTTTCAAGCACAAATTAAAAGTATTATTTTGGGAATTTAGAAAAAAATTAATTTACTTCCCATTATTTCTTGAGAAAAATTGCTTTTGAACTAACTTTTTAGAACTTTAACTGCCTCCAAAAATCAAATAAACAGTTGAGGTCTGACTATATATTAGGGTGCCTGATACTTATATATATGGGGAAAAAATTTTCCTATATTTTGGGGATTGCCGGGCAGAATTTTGTTCCAATGTATCTGAAAGTATTATCTACCAAAGATAAGCTCAATCGAAAAATAATAAATAACCTGTGGCACTTACCACCTGAAGTTCATCAAAAACAAAAAATTTTACTTTTACTGTACTTGTTAAGGAAAAATTGTCAAATACATTTTCCCACAATTCTTCCTAATGATTAAGTGACTGTAGGGGAATAAATCCTTTTAATAAATAAGTATCTTTTTCAATATTTTTGTTTCAGTTCACTGTGTTTGCTTGTAGTAGCTATAAAACAAATTTGTCATTACAGATCTTTTAATTTGCTTAAAAATGGCGTCAAATTTACATAAGGAGATATTTCTTATCGGGCATTTTAAGCATCAAATAGCAGGTAGTAAATTGCCATCGCAAGAAGATTGTTTATGTGTTTTATTTTATAACATGCACGCCTTAAAAAATGACTCTTGATGATAGTGCAGCATTTGTCGTGGAAGAATGTCATTTTTTGGAAGAAAGCAAAAAATCCAGTACAACTACATAAATGTAGAAGTAAACTTAAGAATTTATATGATTCCTGGAAGATATTGTCAAGGACAAGAATAAAAGTAGCAAAATAATCAAAACTAAACGACTGGAATTTTGCAACACTCTGGATGACCTATTTAACGTAGCACATCAAAAAGCTTTGCAAATGATGAGTATCGAAGAAGACAAGCAATTTTTAATCAAACAATGTGAAAAGGGACGGCCTGGTGCAATGATTGGTGTAGATATAGAACTTCTATTGAAAAAAGGAGGTTAGAACGAATAGAAAAAGAAAAGGCAAGAAAGGTTAAAAATCTTGAAGAACCATCTGTTTTGGCAGGTGTTTCTGAATGTAAGTATAATTATTATGGAGTTTGTTCGTTTGCTATATTTTGGAATGCCTTAAGGTATAAAATAATTTTATTTCTATTGTTTAGGGGAGGACATTGCTTCTGACTCAGACAGCTTATCATCAGAATTTGAGTTAAACAACAATGATGTAGAAGCACAGGAAAAACATCAAGAAATTTTAAGTTCTGCAAAACCAAAGAAAAGAGCTAGGATTGATTTAATGACTCCACAATTAGCTGCAGCTTTAGATAAATGTAAAATTAGGGGGCGAGACCCTGTTCATTTAATAATGGCATTTATGGAAGCCGTTTCTATAGATCCAACATCTTATGTAATTTATAAAACTTCAATTCAAAACCAACATAATCTATTCAGCAAGTAGTATTCTGAAAGAATAAAAGACATTTTGTGATATAAGTACCATTCATTGGGATCCTAAATTGTTACAGGACATAAGTGGTAAGCCAGTTGAAAGATTGGCCATAATTGCTTCTGGAACCGATGTAGAACAGTTACTAGGGGTTCCAGATTTAACAGCTCCTACAGGTAGAGAAATGGATTAAGCGATTTATGAAACGTTTGAGACATGTGGTTTAGTTGAAAAAGTACAGGCATTTTGTTGATACCACTAATTCAAATACAGGCAGATTTAATGGTACTTGTACTCTATTAGAACAAAACCTGAAACGAAATATATTATACTTTGGTTGTCAATATCACATCTTTGAAATTATTTTAGCTGCAGTTTTTTCAAAAAGTGATTTCACTATTTCTGGACCAGACATCCCATTATTTAAAAGATTTCAAAGTAGTTGGTCTAAAATTAATGCTAAAAATTTCCTTCCAGCTGTTGAGAACTTTGAAATGAAACAAAAGATTGGCAGTGATGCAGAAACAATAATAAAATGAATGAATGATGCCATTTCTAAAACGTTTACTCGAGAAGACTACCAAGAATTATTGGATCTCATCATTATATTCCTAGGTGGTATTCCTCCTGGTGGTACAACTTTTAAAAAGCCGGGTGCATATCATATGGCCAGATGGATGCCAAAAGCCATATATTCTTTAAATAAAAATATTTATTTTTCAAACGGAATTTCGTTTAACACAAGCTGAACAAAAATCACTTCAAAATTACACACTTTATTGTAAAATGTTACATCAAGTACTGGATTCATGCGCCAGAAGCAATATCTGCCCCACTAATAGATATAAAATTCTTGAGAGAATTAGAGCAATACAAACAAGTAGACAAACCTATCACTGAAGTAGCTATTGGTAAATGTGTAAACCATTTATATTACTTAACTAATGAATGTATAGCATTTTCACTGTTTGATAGTTCAGTAATTGAAAACACAAAAGTGAAGGTGGCACAAAAAATGTTAGAAGCAACAGTAGATTCAGGTGACAAATATGAAGATAAAACTGTAAATAATCTTAAGAAACTGCCATTATGAAAAGAACAAGTATCCCAATTTCTCCAAAATTCTGATGAAGAGTTTTTGTTAAATTTAGTTAACAATAATTCCCTATATTTCTTATGAAGATTTAAAATAGGACATTTTTGCACCTGCATCCATCTCAGTGGGTTAATTGTAATGAATATCAGCAAGGAAAGCTTCTTGTTCATAATTTAAAGGTAGTAAATGATTCGGCCGAAAGGGGTATAAAACTAATTCAAGATTTCAATGACAAGGTTACAAAGGATGAGGATCAGAAACGGTTTTTATTGCAAGTCGGTCATAAATTTACAGTAGTCTTAATGTAAAAATAATAAATAACTACATTAATTTAAAAATATCCATTTCATTTTCTGGCAGTCCAAGATTATCATCAAACATATCCTCAGTCAACAAGAGAAGTATTACAGAAGCAGTTTCAATCAAATATAAACATTGTTTTTTTTATTACTTTCTAAGTGTTATATTTTTAATAAATGTACTAATGAAAATAAAAAGTTTAAAATCAATTGAATAACAAATTTGACACGTTTTAATCCTAAAAATATGAACAAATCATAAATTCAACAAAACCTAAACATTTTCCAAGACAGTAGGTGCAGAACTACATGGGAAATTATTATTTGTTTGAACTAAAATTTGCCTAAAACTATTTTTAGACCAAGTGGAACAATATTCCAGCCAGCACTCCCCAAAATAACCAACTTTGAATATATATATATATATATATATATATATATATATATATATATATATATATATATATATATATATATATATATATATATATATATATATATATATATATATATATATACAAGATTTTAAAGTCTGCTATAACCTCTCACAAACTATTTTTTATATAGAAAATTAATGTCTGCTATTAGACTCAAACCAACAACCTTTAAGATGGTAAGTCTAGCGCACTGACCACTCTGCTACAGCAATACAAAAGGGAATCACATTGGAACTTGCTCACGATTTAAATTCGCGACGTCAAGAAATATATGACTGTCTGCGAGTGATGGACTCGACCTTTAACCCCGTTGCCCCCTGCTTGTGCTGCAGTCAGGGGAGTCCTCTTGGCTTGACGTCGCGAATTTAAATCGTGAGCAAGTTCCAATGTGATTCCCTTTTGTACTGCCGTAGCAGTATGGTCAGCACACTAGACTTATAATCTTAAAGGTTGTTGGTTCGAGTTCAATAGCAGACTTTAAAATCTTGTATATAACTGTCTGCGAGTGATGGACTCGACCTTTGACCCTGTTGCCCCCTGCTCGTGTTGCAGTCGGGGGAGTCCTTTGGGCTTGACGTCGCGAATTTAAATCGTGAGCAAGTTCCAATGTGATTCCCTTTTGTACTGCCGTAGCAGAGTGGTCAGTGCGCTAGACTTACCATCTTAAAGGTTGTTGGTTCAAGTTCAATAGCAGACATTAATTTTCAATATATATATATATATATATATATATATATATATATATATATATATATATATATATATATATATATATATATATATATATATATATATATATATATATATATATATATATATATATCGAGCTTGGGACCAAGTACAAGTACTCATACTTGAGCCAAATGAACTTTCATGTACTTTTAAGTGCAAGTTAAATTTTGAAAGTAGAACTCCTAAAAATTATTATTTATCCTGAAAAGAAAAATTATCTACAATGTCAATATATATAGTTCTTGTAATTGGATAAATCTCATTTACAAATTATAATTATTAAATTTTTTTTGCAAATTTTAGAAAATAGTTTAGGTGTTGTAACACTTTGCCACCACTCACTAACAGGACCCCTTTCAAGGCCAGAAATATGAAATAAAAGGAAGCCCACCCAAGCTTAAGCTTAATGCAAAACCTCTCAGGTGAGTGCTGTTAGAGGGCTTAAAGGGAGGAAGATAAATGATGGAGGGAGTTTTACAGAACAGAGGTAAATGGAAAGGAAGGAATTGGAAACACAAGGAACAAGCCTGGAATTTCCAATGTTCACAATTCTTGTGAAAGCAAGGCACCCTTTGTGTTACAAGGGCAATACAGTGGTGATGAAATGTGAGAGGTCAGTTACCTTGAGTACCTATAGGAAGAAGTGTGTGACAAAAGTTACGTCACAGAGATTGAGGGTCAAGGGAGTTTGAAAGCAGGAGACAAACTATTGGGCTTTTAGCCTAAGAATCTGCCCTATTCAAATGTGAGAACAATATACTATACACAGGCATATAAAACCCATATTTAAGTGAAGTAACTGCTTGAAAGAAAAAAAAATCCCACAACCTGAATACAAATTCTATTCATGTTGTGGAATTATAGAATCCAAGTTTTCTTAAAGCTACCTTAACAATCATTGTGAAATGAGATTTCCAAGACAATTTATTGTTTATGTTTAGACCAAGTATGTTGTTGTTCACTGGTATTGTTGAGAGAGAAATAAGTTAGAATTTTGAACAGGTTGAATTTTACAATCTTGAGATGAACTCACAGGTCAATCACATCTAGATCAGCTGGAATAGAATAAGAAAGATGAAGCTAAGAAGCAACTCTATATTCAAAGGAAGATGCAGATTTGAAATGAGTGGAAGAATGGAGAGTAAAGTCACGGGCATAAGAATGAACAATTGAAAGTGCAGCTAAGATCATTGATAAAAAGTAAGAAGAAACTGCAGATAGAACAGAACCCTGAGAAAACCACAGTTAATGGCAAAGGAAGAAGAGATCACTCCATCAACAAGTGCTGATATGAAATGATCTGAGAGGAATCTAGATATGAGTAAGCAAAGAGAAATGGGAAACTAACAAAAAAGCTTTGGATATCTTTAAGTGCAACCAGTCACTCTCCATAGTTCCAAATGGCAGAAGACTTTAAATCAGAAGAGAGGAAAGTATGTCACCAGTTGACCTTAATTGTTGAAAGCCATACTGATGATCAGAATAAAGGAAATGAGATTCTAGATGATCCAGGAAATGAGAGTTGAGGAGAGTTTCAAATATTTTAGACAAGTAAAAGCTATAGGACGATAGTTGGAAGGATTAGAATGGCTCTCTCTCTCTAGAATTAGCTCAACAAATTCATGCTTCCAGAATTAAGGAAAGCTATCAGTACCAATGTTTAGAAAATGGAGTTGTATAAAGAAAGGAAACGGCTCAGATGCATACTCCCTCAGAACAAAAGAATGTCATTTGGGCCACTAGCCTTAGATCTGAGGACTTCATATAATCATTTGTAATTACAGGTAGAAACATGGGATACCTGAGGAGTAGAAGTAGGAAGAAAGATGCAAGAATACTTTAGGATGGAATTAGATAAAAATAGGCTGAAAAAAAATCAGCCTTTTAGGATTATTTGATGGAACATGTAACTGAAATATTCTTAAAGATAGGCAAGAAATTTTGAAAGGTTTGAGGATGCAACTGACTGTTCTCAATGGCAGTAATCTGTTTCATCAGGTTTAAGTATCTATTTATGTTCAAAAAATTTAGTATCCTGAACAGATATTCAAAATGTAATTATGCACCATTTTTCAGACAAAAAATCCACATAAAAGCATCTTCAGCTATATGAAAATATAAAAAGTTAGAATTTTTAAATTTATCAGTTCACAAGTTCAATAGACTCTATTCTATACTTGTTTGACTGGTGCCCAGAAAAGGGATAATGTGACAGAAGGGCTTATGATTATTAGAAATAGCACTGTTTATTTTCACATTTCAAAAGCTTCTAAACTTATTTTTGCATTATCAGAGGATTTGCCAGGAAGAAGTAAGAAACTCTCCATCAAAGGAAATTGTTCAGCTTTATAGCTTCCTCAACTCAAAACTCGATAGATGTTAACTGAATGCAGAAATATTTCAATTTTGAATTTCTGAAAAATGGGAGGTACAGAAATATTGGAAAAATCATGAAGGGATGTTTCCAACACTGGCAAAGCTGTCTCAGAAATATAAGACTTTCACAGTCTCATCATCTACTCATGTGAAAAGAATCTTCAGCTTCACAGGAAAAGTTTTTAACCCTGACAGATGTCGATTGACAAATTTGACTCTTAATGTTTGTGAAATTCATTAAGTAACTAGAATTATATTATTAATTTTTACACTTGAGAATATCAAATAAAGATTTATAAAAGCTTTATTTTCAAATATTTTTATTCACTATTTACCTTAATTTTGTATATTTTACTATCTAAATTATTGACAATAATTCAGAATTTAGGAATTGACCTCAACAGAATAATTTTAAATGTTAATGACTGGATTTATATAAAAAATTGAAATGTACTTAAGTACAGTGGCCTGTACTTGGACCCACCATATTATATATATATATATATATATATATATATATATATATATATATATATATATATATATATATATATATATATATATATATATATATATATATATATATATAGTCAAATAAAAGTATATATATTAAGTAATGAAATGAAATAGGAGTTTTCCTGTCACATACTAACATAGGTTGCTACTTGCCAAATTAAAATAAAAATATATGTAGTAGTGACTCATCTAATTTTCTACATTCTCTGAAGAAAGTTGCTAGATTTAAATCAACTGACCAATTACACTGAAATTTATTGTAATCACAGCTATGTCATTGGAACTCACAAAGTACTGTTATCCACTTTCATAGCATTACATTTTGTTACTTTACATATTTTTACTTTGGTTAAGTACAATTAATTACAATATTGAAGAAACTCTCAAAAAAATTTTTTCATCAATTAATTTAGGCAAATGCTAATTTTCAATAGTAGTTATTAAAAAATTCAAGATACAAGCTGCATATGTTAAATGTAGGGACCAACCGGGGTTGGAATATTGCCAGGGTCTCCCAAATTTGGCTGGGGCCAGAGTTGTCTAAAATATGTATAAAGAGGTCAAAAGCACTAAAATTTTAGGTTAAGAAAATTATATATAATTATAATTGAAATTAATTTAATTATAAGGAAGGAGAAGAATACCTAACATTCACATAAATTAGTGATAATGTATTTTCTCAGGAAAAGTTCAGAAAATTACATATTTTGTATAATAAAAAGAAAATGAAATAATTAACATCAATGATGACTCTATTGCCTTCTAGAAGGCAAACAGGAATGATCTCCCAACACTAGAAACACTGTAGCAATAGTATATTTGTGCCCACCAGCTAGCTAGCTCCAGCACCAGTGAAAGAGTTGAAAGAGAATCAATACATAAAGTTAGAATCAAACTATTGCCAAAGAATGTAGAAATGTTACTGTTTTTAAAATATAATCTTAGAGCAGTAACATTAAATGTCACTGTCCTCTGTTCCTGAACATTTCACTTTTCCAAATTCTAAAACTTACGATGTAAATGTTCAAGAAGATTCTGAGAGTGAATAATGATTTAAGCGAAAGAATTGTTTGTTTCCTCCTATGTTGCATTTATTTTGCCCCACCCAATATGTAATGAAGGAATAATGGAATTAAAATCTTAATTTTCTTTGATCTAATTAACCATAAGTATAATTTGAAATTGACCTTGGCAGATAAACCCTGGTTTTCTCTGATTAGCCAGGGCTAGGGACTGACTAGGGTTGGAATTTTGCCAGATCCAGGGTTGCCAAAAATTTGTAAAGAGGTCAAAAGCACTGAAATTTTAGGTTAAGAAAATTAGATATAATTTTAATTGATTAATTTAATTATAAGGAAGGAGTAGAATAGTGAACATTTGCTAAAATTAATGATATGCATTTTTTTTAAAGAAAATTCAGAAAATTACAGATTTTGTATAATAGAAGTTTGAAAAAACTACAAAAATTAAAAAAATATTTTCCTTATTCATAATAGTGTTTCACAGATTTACTTAGGTTAAAATTTTTAGAAAATGTAAGATATAAAATTATCACTGCCCTCTGTTCTTGAACATTTCACTCCCCCAAATTCTAAAGCTTATGATGTAAATGTTCAAGAAGGTTCTGATAGTGAATACTGATTTAAGTGAATGAATTGTTTATTTCCTCTTTTTATGTTGCATTCATTTTGCCCCACCAAACATGTAACATGGGAATAATGGAATTAGAATCTTACTTTTCTTATATTTTATTTGATTTTATCTACCATTATTAAGTATAATTTCCAATTAACCCCAGCTAGCAGGTAAAATCCCGGTTTACCTTGATTAGCCGGGGCCAGAACCATGGCCCCAGTCAGTCCATTGCTATATGTATAAAAATAAATAAACCTGAGAAAAATAACCACATTCCACATTCAAATTATTCTTATAATCACTTAATGAATGGATCCTATGGAGTAAATACTCCTTGTAGTGTTAAATCAATTTTACATTAGCTAAAACATTTTTTGTACTTGTACTTAAACTATCTAATACTTAAGAGGAAAAAATATAACTTTCAAAATGGAGATTAACTGAAAAAAATTGCTATGATTAAAATAGTCTATATGCTGATTGCAAGAAATATTCTAAGTATATTTCTAAGAAACATTCACAGCTCTTCAAATATTAACTTATTAACAACATTTTTAATCTGAAAACTTATAAAGCTCTACATAAAATATAAGCTATGTATAACTGCTTACCAT
The DNA here is from genome assembly GCA_009176605.1 of Armadillidium nasatum. Classification (NCBI taxonomy): domain Eukaryota; kingdom Metazoa; phylum Arthropoda; class Malacostraca; order Isopoda; family Armadillidiidae; genus Armadillidium; species Armadillidium nasatum. The sequence continues at coordinate 111,828 of SEYY01008030.1, forward strand.
CTTGTGATGAATCTTCTACTTCTGAGTTTATGATTACAGGAATTTCCTTAACTTGTTTGTCATTATCAGAGGATGTAACAGAGTTATCTGAGGCTGCTCCTCCATTTTCTTGTTTAACTGTAAGATAAATTAGCTATTTAAAGGTTCACAACTATGATTGATTTAGGAAAATATAAACTAAATTTGGTTACTAGATTGCTGATACCCAGAGAATGAATTTCCAAGGTTACTTGGAGATTCACACCTGAACACCCAACCTATGACATGAATTTGTTAAAATAGTAAATTGGAAGAAATAGTGAAAATTAAAGCAGTAGAGGAAAATTATTCTAAAAAAATGATATACCTAAAAAAAATGTTTACAAATTTTTTCTAAATATTCATAAAAATTGTTAAAATTATATATATATATATATATATATATATATATATATATATATATATATATATATATATATATATATATATATATATATATATATATATATAACACCTTCAATTTATTTATCATTTGCAACAATTGGGTTTATTTTTGCTTTAGGCTTGAGGGTAGGCCTTGTGTAGACCTAGATCATGCTTGTTATATAAAAATGTTTTCCTCTTACCTTATTCTGGTAAATTTTACTTTATTTATAGTTATTTAGTTTTGGTATTAAACACTATTCTTGCTTAATATTTTTATTTTATTAATATATTTCACAAATATTGTACATTATACACCACAATACAAGTTGTGTGTCTACACGTTATTTCAATCTGTTCTTACTAAAAATTGCATATCATGATCAGCATGAACAATACCATAATAATTGATATATCGTTCCTAACATCGGTTTATCATTCCTGCTATTATTGCAAATAATTATATTTATAAAAATCAATATAATTTTCATTCTATATATATATATATATATATATATATATATATATATATATATATATATATATATATATATATATATATATATATATATATATATATATATATATATTTACAAATTTTAACTTATTTCAATTTTTAGCTTCAACATATTTTAAAATATAGCAACTCATCAAAATATTGAAAGAGTTATAATTTCGGCAGATGATATTATGACATCATAATTATTCCTATTATTTTAAACTTCTTTTTTTTTTTTTCTTACAAAATAATTTGGAGTTCGTCAGTTAACCAAAAAAAACAAACATTTTCTTTTCATATTACGATGAGAAAAAAAAAAAAAAAAAACGGCCCCTTACACCAAAGTGTTACCAAAATCAGTTTTTTTTATATATTTATATTACTTTCCATAAAGTAAAAGTATGTGTTGAATACATTTAAACATTTTGACCATTTTTTCAATATAGTGAAAAATAGAGGTATCGTGCCAGATCAAATTATCATCATTGATCATAATTATTTATTTATTTTTTTTTTTAAATAGTTTTACACAGATTAACCAAAATTTTTTTTGGTAATTGTAGCGTTCACAGAACAGTGGATTTTTTTGTGTGAGACCAGGTTGCTGAAAATAATAACATACCTACACATTGCGAGTTTGGCTGGAACTACGCGTAGGAATTTAAAACTAACAACATAACCTAGAAATTTCTATTACAACATGGTTGCTGGATCATTGGTGTTACAAATTTTTTTAAAAAATACTAAAAAAAATTATATATAATAATATATATATATATATATAATATATATATATATATATATATATATATATATATATATATATATATATAAGCAAGTTAGCCATTAAGCGTAATTAGCAGTGGTGTTTGGGTAAGTTAGGTCTATTTTCTGGCCATTAGGCATAGTTTTACCCTTTAAGTCCAGGTTAGGTTAAGTCGAACTAATTTGTTAGATCTAACAAACTAGTTTGACTTATCCTAACCTGGACTTTAAAGGGTAAAACTACGCCTAACTACCAGTAAATAAACCTAATCACTGCTTGTTGTTTTGCATGTAATATTTTGCATATTGCTTCTCTCTCTCTCTAATACCACTACTACTAATTTTATTATATATATATATATATATATATATATATATATATATATATATATATATATATATATATATATATATATTCTGCCGGGTACAATTATTAGTGATTGTTAGAAAGCTTTCAACACCTAACGGTTAATCACTCAATTTCATCGACCCAGACACGGTTGAACACGCAACTCAGAATGTTTGTAGAGTGATGTAAGAGCCGGTATTCCAAGATATGGCAATGCGAAACTTGAGAGTATCACGAGCTCTCATAGCGTGTGGTTCCCTCGCTCTGAACTCATGATGGCATAAAGTGCAGTATTTTGTATGCCTTTAAGGATGGCATATGCCCTCGTTGGTGAGGTCCACTCAAAAACAAAAAAATATGAAACTACCTGCATAGCCATTTTGCTGAAGTTCTTTTTAAACAAAAATTTGAAGAAAAAAAGGACGAATTAATCATTTATGTTTTGCAATTAGTCATTTATACAAGCCATAATTGTACAAATATATATATATATATATATATATATATATATATATATATATATATATATATATATATATAATATATATAATTTATTATTTTTCCTCAGCAATAGATTGTTTGCAACTTGTTCGCATATTTTCAGTCGAACTCGCAACGTGTGAATACATAGTTCCAATCAAACTAGCAACCCGTAGGTATGTAGTTATTTTCAGCAACCTGGTCTCGTACGAAAAAATCCACTACTGTGAACACTACATTACAAAAAAAAAAAAAAAAAAAAAAATTTCAGATCAATTAGTATGAAGTTTTTATATATTAAGAAAAGAATATGTTCTATGGTTCTAAACATTTACCTAAAAAATAGTTATGCAAGAGCTAAATTTTTACCTAGATTTAAAAAAAATTTGTGGCTCCTGCCTTTATTTTCTTTTACTATTTAAAACTTAATTTAATAATTGAAAAAAAAAAAAAAACACCCTGTTCTTAAAAGGTCAACAATACTAGAACCACACACACACCAAAGAAAAAAAAAATGAAATTTTACTTTCCCAAACACTGAAATAAACCTTAAGATATTTCATTTTAACTTACTTTCTTCTGGTTTTGGTTGAGCATTGGGCTTCCAACGACGCTTTAAAGCAACTTTCTCTTTCTCTCCAGCAACAGGCATGTTACCTAGGCCTTCTTCTTTTACTCCAAAAAATTCATTCTTTTCCGTGTTATCATTTAAAGCTAATGTCCCATTCCCATTTTCAGTTAAAACAGACATTTTTCTTTAAAAAAAAAAAAATTATTTTCAATTTCTTATACTTTAACTTTAAAAAATCAAAATGCTAACACAAAATTAAATGAACGCGAGACCTAAAACATCAATACTCAACATCCATTAGATTGTCTGCAAAGGAACGACAACAACAACAATTTACTTGGTTCTCTGCTTAAAAAAAAAAAAAAAAAAAATTTCATTATCGTAAACAACAACAAAAACTAGAGATCCAATATAAATTATATATAAAAATTTATAAATATATAATATATATATATATATATATATATATATATATATATATATATATATATATATATATATATATATATATATATATATATATATATATATATATATATATATATATATATATATATATATATATATATATATATATAATGAAATAATATTTTGATTGTATTTTAAAATAGAAATTTGTAAAATTTCGTTTGTGCTGAAGACGGACCGAGATAAGGTTTGAAACGTTCATAATGTAATAAATAGTATGTGGAAATACTTAGTATTGGCCTTAACCTTTCTAAATAGATTAAGGTTCACTAGGAAAGAAGCTATCTCAATTTTACTAATAAGAAAATATGACGAAACCACATTAAAGTTTTTCAGAAAATTTCAATCTACATTAAAGTAGTATGAAAAAGACAAATTGGACTACCGACTACCGCTTACTTTCAAAATGTATGGGTTATAATTATACTCCTAAATTTATGCGATTCAAGTTATATAAAGAAGAGTTAATGAATTATAAAAATTATATACTCTCACTATTTCATCTAATAGTTTATTGCATATATTTTCATCTATAGTTTAGTTTTTATTCCTAATGGGGAAATTATATTAAATTCTTTATCATAATTTTATAAGGTAGTTTTTAACCAAAAGTATTTGGTCATTTTTTTTCAATGTGGCATCACTAACACGCTGCCACTTTCAGGCACTTAACTAAAAAAAAAAATGTTTCAACACTTTCAACGAAACTACCTTGTTTTCTTAAAAGTGTTTCAAAATGTAATAACTTTTATATATGTTCATGGAAATATCGGATGAGGTTTACAGAACAGATGAAGATGCGGTGACTCTGATAATGGGAGATTTTAATTCTAGAGTAGAAAGAGAGAGAGAGAGAGAATGGAGGAGTGCACTGGACCGTTTGGAGAGCAATTGGAAAACAAAAAGGGAGACTTACTGATATGTGTGTAAGAAACAATCTAAAAGGAATGAATAGAGAATTACCATGTACACAAGGTAAAGATGGAACCAGAATTCAGGTTTTATTTCGTCAGATAAAAGGATAGTGAACAATGTGAAGGTGATTTCTGAAGTGTCTGTAGATGCAGATCACCGAATGATAGTGGTAACGTTTAAGGTGAGAAAATTCGGAAAATAACACCTGCATAAGAGTAAGATCATAAAGACAAAGAGTCTGAAAGAACAAGAAAAAAAGAACTGAATACGAAGGAAGGATAAACGAAAAATTAAATGGATGGGAGGAGAGTGGTGAGGTGAAATGGTCAAATGTGGAGGTGCTTAAAGGATTTGGCTATGGAAGTACTGGGAGAAGAGTGGATGAGGGAGGAAGGAGAAGACGCGCACCATGGTGGACAGAGTTAGTAAAAGAAGCATTAAAACGAAAAAAAAGATGAGGACAGGGCTGAGGAGAAGAACATTTGAAACGAGAAAAGAGTATGTAATAGCAAGAACCAAAGCAAAAAGAGTGAAAAGGAAAGCGGAAAAAGATATATGGGGAGAGGTTGGACGAAGTTCAAAAAAGAAATATATTGTTGTTGTATGGATTATCAAGTTCATACAGAAGGAATAAAAGGAACTTAATAACATAAAAGATGTTAATGGAAATGTGAGGGTGACGGCAGAGGAGATAAATGAAAGGTGAATTGAACATTTCGAGTCTTTACTAAATGTGGAAGGCGAGAACAGAGAATTCGAGGCGGAGGAGAGTCAAGGAGGACTATAAAATATTCTTCGATTATTTAAACTCCAAAATAGAGTACATTCTTTTTATCCTTTCTACGAAATTATTATTTTAGGTGATTTCAATGTTCCCATCCGCCAATGGCTTTCATCTAGTTCTCATGATCCTGCTGGTGAACTCACCTACAACTTTCCTATTCAGAACAATTATGAGCAGTAGGTGCATCTCCCTACCCGCATCCCTGACCGTCTTGGTGATAAACCCAACATATTAAATCTTTTCTTAACGTTTTATCCTTCTCCTTATACTGTTAAACTCTTTCCTCCTCTGAGTTCATCCGATCACCTTCTTATCTCCGTTTCTTGTCCTGTCTCTTCAAGTCTTCCGCAAGACGACCCCTCCTTCGAAGAGGAGAGTTTTGTGGCATTTCGGTACTGCTTACTGGTTTGACTGCGGTTGTACTTCTCTGATTAAGTTTGATTACTGCTTCAATGGGATGGGACCCTCGGAGTGTGCAGAGCGCATAACCGAGGTGATTCAATCTGGTATGTAGAATTACATCCCATATATTTTCCCTTCAACTAAGCCTAACAAACCTTGGTTTAACTCTACTTGTTCTCGTGCTATCCGACAAAGGGATGCTGCCTTCAGGATTACCGTCCTCTTCAAACTTCAGAAACTCATTCAACTTATATTTCATCCCAGAATCGTGCAAAATTTATTCTTCATGACACCAAAAACTCTTCTCTCCGACGTAAATGCAATAATCTATCTGGTTTCTCTTAATTTCGCCATTTCTGGCATTTTGCAAAAAATGCCAACTTTAACTTTGCTTCTTCCTCTTTCCCTCTTTTAGTTTCTTCTGACAGCACAACCTTCTATTAAAGCTGAATTCTAAGCTCAAACTTTTGCCTCTAACTCTACCTTAGACGATTCCGAAGTTATTCCCCTACTTCAACCCCCTCCAACTCATTTATGCCTAAAATTAGAATTTCTTCTAAAGATGTCATCCACGCTCTCTCTGAGCTTAAAACTAAGAAGGCATATGATCCTGATGATATTCCTCCTGCGGTTCTCAAAACTTGTGCTTCTGAGCTTACACTCTGCCTTGTTAAACTATTTCGTCTCTTTGACCTTCCCTTCTTGCTGGAAACGTGCGCTCATTCAACCTGTGCCGAAGAAGGGGGACCCCTCTCAACCCTCTAACTATCGTCCTATTTCTTTAGCCTCCGTTCTTTATAACGTTTTCGAATCCATCCTTAACAGGAAGATTTTGAAATATCTCAATTCTTTTAATCTCATATCTGATCGCCAGTACGATTTTTGTAAAGAACGCTCTGCTGGTGATCTTCTTTCTCTTCTTTCTGATTCTGATTCCTCCTCTCTTCGGGGTTTCGGTGAATCTTTCGCTGTGGCGCTAGACATATCGAAAGCTTTCAATAGAATCTGGCACAAAGCTTTATAATTTCCAAACTTCCCTCTTTCGGTATATATACTTCTCTCTGTGATCTCTCTAATTTCCTTTCTGGTCTTTATGTAGCAACTGTTGTAGACGACCATCGTTCTTCCTTTAAATCTATAAACAGTGGTTTCCTCAAGGATCTGTTCTTGTCCCAACTCTCTTTCTACTTTTCATTAATGACCTCCTCTCTATAACTTCATCAACTATCCACTCCTATGCTGATGACTCACACTTCATTATTCCTTTCACTTCGAAAGACGCCCCTCCTAACAACATTTAACTGCTGCAAGAAAGGTGGCCTTGGAGCAACTGACCACTGATCTTTCTCGTATTTCAAATTAGAGCAGAGAAAAGAAAGTCTTTTTCAATGCCTCAAAAACTTAATCCTCCATACTCAACTCATACCTTCATCTATCCTCAATATCCTCAGTGTTTCTTTTTCTCTTGATCTGTTGCGAATCTTCTTACTAAAATTCCAACCAGACATTGGTTTTTTTGGTCGGAACACGCCCAAACTCAAAATTCATATATATTTATGTGTAACTACATAAATTTAACTATTGTATCCTGTTTTGGATCCATATTTTACTAAAAAAGCCTTCCTAAATGGCATTACAAATTTTTACAGTACTCATTTTTTCTTCTTTTATTGGCTTACAACTTTTTATAAAGTTCATTTGCTTCATTTTTAATAACAGATTCATTTTCAGGAGGTTATTACCTTTCGTTTGATATGTCGCACCCCCTATCCAGATATATATATATATATATATATATATATATATATATATATATATATATATATATATATATATATATATATATATATATATATATATATATATATATATATATATATATATATATATATATATATATATATATATATATATGCTCTGGGGCCTCTTCAAATTCACATATCTCAACTTAAATTTAATTTTGTCGGGGTTAGACATATTTTATCGTTCTTTTTGTTGTATTTTATTGTTCCTGACACATCAGCGCACTTCAGATCCAATAAATAAGTTTAATTAATTAATTAATTATGCCTAATTAATCTAATTATAAAATTGGGCTTTTTTCATCTGAAAATTTCTATTTCTGTGGAAATAGAGTTCTAATCGTCATCAAATTTACACAATAGTTTCTCTGTATTACATAGATTCTATTTTTATTCATAATTTTCTTGGGTTACAATTAATTAATTGATAATTTATCAATTATTAATTTGTGGCTTGCTTTTCCTATCTTTGCAACAGCTGTTCCGATTGATTTCAAATTTGGACAGTTTGTTCTCTGTATCTTATAGATCATCTTGTTCTATCAAATTGAACATTACTTCCATTAATTAATTAGTTATAAAATTAATGGGATATTAAATACTGTTATTACACAATAAAATGGCGCCGCATTCGTGCCAGAAACTGTTACCATCTTAGAGGAAATTCTTTTTCCACCAAAGGTGAAAATTTGTAATTCACTATTTAAATTTATTATATATCTTTACAGTATTTCTTTCACACCTTTTGATTCGTTTTTATTTATAGTTAATTGTCATAATGGTCTCTAGTCCATTAAAAATCTATTTAATTGTTTATAATAGTTACAAATAACACTACAAGTTGGTGTTGTCTGTCAACTTTATCCCCTTTATAAGGCGGCGAAGCTTCTCCACGCCACCGATTTCTTGCTTACAACATTCACCGGATGTTATGTTGTAAATTTACCCTTGCCTCATTACATAACTTCCTTGTTGCAATTATTTTTACCTCAATTTACCTCCGACTTATTGGGACTTGCTAGATATCCCTTTTTTTGCTTGCAAGCTTCCCTTTAACGTAAATTTTGCTTAATAACCTTTGCATCAGAGCATAGATTTCCTCGCTAGCCATTAACACTCACAGAAGTGAGTTTCTAGTAGGGTCCGGCTTAGGATTGCCGCCGGACGGAAAGTTACATCTTTTGCACGCTCCTGGTAATCTTACGTTTAGTGAGCTTATCGGTTATGGGACCCTGGACAAGCTTAGGCCTTTTTGTTTGCCCCAATATTTTTTTATACCGATAGGGAACGTTCTCTGCCTTTTTCTTTATAGCTTCCTTTCTCTTTGCCCCATTAGCTGTAGATTTAGTGGAAAACGGTCCCATTCTGTACACGCTTAGAATAATTTTCTGTTGGGATCATCTCCGCAAAGAGATTCATAGTTTCTGGGCTTTGTATTATTTGTTGGCATTACAAAGTGTCCCGTGGGCCCGATTCAAGGATTTCTTTGTGGACTGATCACCTTATTTTAATGCTTCTCTACGGTTGTTTCAATATCTCCTACCCTTAGTAAATAACTGGTTTGCATTACCGGTGAGGTAACTTCGCGCGAGAAACAAAACCACAATTCAACTGAAAATCGCTAATGTTTACTTCTATTACTATTGTCCAGATTAAGAACGATAAGATTAGACATCAGTCGTATTTAATTCCTATATCTCTCACTTTCATATTCTAATTTGGAAAATAATATATATTATTATTGTCATACACGCTTTGCATATACCTTTGTAAAAACAAGTTTTTGTTTTTTTAAAACTTGTCAATTATAATTATAATAAAATTTCTCCAACACGCATTTGCGACTTAACATCAGAGTCGTTTCACCCGCAGTCAACTCAGTCATCTCTCACTCATGGATCGACTGAGTCACTCAAGCGATCTAACAGCTGACTGTATGGAGTATGCTTCGCACATTTGGGGTGGTTCTACACACACAGCTCTCCTAGGGAAGGTGGAGTCTAGGGCATTTCGTCTCATCAACTCTCCTGTTCTTAGTAACTCTCTTCAATTTTTTTCTGCCCGTCGAACTGTTGCGTCACTCTCTTTACTATCGCTATTACAACAGACACTGCTCTTCTGAACTCTCTCGTCGCATACCTCCTCCATTGAGAAGAGCTCATGCAACACGCCTTTCTACACAGTCTCCTTCTTTCTCTGTCCAACTCTCCGACCCCAGACTTAACCGCTATGCTCAATCTTACATATACTCTACTGGTAAAGTCTGGAACACACTTCCTTCATCTATTTTCCCAACTTCCTTTGACTTGCATACTTTCAAACGCCGTGTATTAAGACACGCCGGCCTCCATCGACCATGATATAGATCTTTCCCAACTCCGGTGGGAATTGGTAGGCCTCTGGCCTTTGCCCACCAGAGGAGATATAATATATATAATATATAATATATATATATATATATATATATATATATATATATATATATATATATATATATATATATATATATATATATATATATAATATATATATATAAATATATAATAAATAATAAAAAAAATAATATAATATATATATATATATATATATATATATATATATATATATAATATAATATAATATATATATATATATATATATATATATATATATATATATATATATATATAATATATATATATATATATAAATAAAAAAAAAAATTTATATATATATATATATATATATATATATATATATATATATATATATATATATATATATATATATATATATATATAATATATATATATATATATATATATATATATATATAATATATATATATATATATATATATATATATATATATATATATATAAATATATTATATATATATATATATATATATATATATATATATATATATATATATATATATATATATATATATATATATATATATATATATATATATATTTTAAATTTATCTAATTTTATATATTTTTATGTTACTAATTCAATTGTTTTCTTTTTTCAGCTCTTCGTGGTTTACTCAAACTTTGAGTAAAAAATTCACATGCATTCTCTTTCTAAACTACACATTTGTTTGTTTGTTTGTAACTCTTTCTTACAAACAAATTTTTAAATCAACATCTAACACACTTATTTCCGTTCGCAACTATTCTCCATCTGAATATCTTCTCTCTTTCGGAGAAGTTTAAATGTGTGTATCATTTGTTAATTGGTTCTATCGTTTCGTAGATATCAATTGCAGTTTTGAAAGAAACTGTAATTATTTGTTTGCGAAGATAGATTGTTAAGTTAATAAATAGATACATGGATTTAAAAGGGCTAAGGGGACCCTTTTTCATTACAAAATTTTTATTTTATTTTATTAACCTACTATATATTTAGTTAATATAATTACTGAACCGATTTTGTCAACCGATATATCGTTATATACAATTACTAATTCGATATATTTATTTCGTAAACCGATTTCAATTATAACAAACGTCATAACCGATATCTTTTGAATTCGATAATTATTGAAACCGATATTTGGTTTGTAATCATAATCGTTATCGATATTGACATATATAATCGGTTTTCGGCAAATTTCCAAGTGCGAAACCTACCTAAATTGACATATCTGTATATTATAACGAGATCGATTGTTAAAATTCTACCTACCGAACGTGACTTTGGAGACTGTGTATTGGCCCCGATCGTCAGTTGGGGAAATTTCACAACAACAAACGTTGTTCAGTCCCAGCGCAACCATTTTTTTACATCTCACATTAGTTGTTGCTACAATACATATTCTTCAGGTCACTTTTAATATTTTTCTTCTGTATAACAATTACATTCCGGTTAGGTTCTATATTCTTCCTAACTGTTATTTACACTACACCCAGAAAGTAGACACTTCTTGTCAATTTATTAATCTCTATTCTCTCTTTATACCTACTCCAACTATCTTTTAGCTGGTTCCTTGGTACAGTTGACGAGCAAGTTACGTGGTTGATTGCGTTATTATTCTTCTATATCAAGGGAGGAACTTGTTACTCTTTTTTCCTGGTGATTTTTCGCCGGGTTAGTATAGTCACCGGGAAGAGGAGTAACATGATTTTTCTTGGAAGGATCACATTACTTCTCTTTCTAAACAAGCTCCTAAGAGGTTGAGTGTTCTGATGCGTCTTCGTGATTTTTTACGTCACCCCAGTTGATTGCTCCTTATAGGGTTGTTGTTCGCCTCTGTTTGGGGTACGACTCATACATCTGGGGTGGTTCCACATATACAGCTCTTCTCGAAAAGTTGGAGTCTAGGACCTTTCTTTTTATAAGCTCTTTTGCTCTTACTAACTCTCTACAATCTCTTTATAACCTCGAATTGTTGCGTCACTCTCTATATTATCGCTATTATAACGAACACTGCTTTTCTGAACTCTCTCGTCGTATACCTTCTCAACTGAGAAGGGCTCATGCGGCTCGACGTTCTTCAGTCTCATCCTTTCTTTGTCCACCCTCTGACCCCAGACTTAACCGCTATGCTCAATCTTACATGTACTCTACTGGTAAAGTTTGGGACACTCCCTTTATTTGTTTTCCCAACTTCCTTTGACTTGCACACTATTAAACGCCGTGTATCGGGTTATGTCGGCCTTTAACGACTATGACCTGATAGTTTCACAACTCCAGTGAATATTGGTAGGCCTTTGGTCTTTGCCCACCAGAGGATATATATATATATATATATATATATATATATATATATATATATATATATATATATATATATATATATATATATATATATATATATATATATATATATATATATATATATATATATATATATATAGCTTGTGTTTTAAAGTACGACATGGTTTAGTGGAATTTAATTAATTTATGTAATTTTAGAAAGTATTTGATAATACATGATTATTATTTATTACACAATCTGACCTAACAACCTAATTAATACTTACATCAAAGTCTTTACTAAAGATGGAAATAATGGGAGAAGATCCAATGAGGAAAAGGAAATAAAGGATGTATGAATGCTTTTTTAAAATTTATCCGCGTGAGAAAGGAGTATCTATAGATAAATTTCCAAATTAGTGTAATTTTAGAAAGATATTTCTTGTAAATTTTATTTATATGTATGTAACTAATCACAAAGCGCAACTCGAAGTACGATGATAAAAATAATATATTTTCGGTTTAGATTTACGAATATTTATTTTAAATGGAACGTAAATACATATTTTACGTGAGCTTACAACCAGCCGTTTACCATTTGCATATATATATATATATATATATATATATATATATATATATATATATATATATATATATATATATATATATATATAGTATGAGCCCAGCAGGCCCGTAGCCAGAACAGACTTTGAGAGGTGGGGGGGGGGGGGGCAAACGATTTTCTAGGACGGACAATAGTATTAATAAATTTGTCAATATATATATATATATATATATATATATATATATATATATATATATATATATATATATATATATATATATATATATATATATATATATATATATATATATATATATATTCAATTTTACAATTATTTGCGTTTACTATTCACTTGTTTTATGTACTATTTTGAACGAAAATAAGTATAACAGAGTGTGGAAGAAGAAAGAAGATAAAAGCCATGGTCAATAGGCCGCTGCTGCCTGACGACCATTAGAAGCATTAAAGTAAAGTAAAGTATAACAGAGAAAATAATTGCTCTCGAAGTTACGGGTTAGATATAAATGAGCTTGTATGTGGAAAAGTAATATATAGTACAAGAGGCAGATAAAGTCACTAACTACCAGGAAAATATAGAAACAGTATATTGGTAACTGAAATCGAATATCAGTTTTGGTTGCAGTAAATAATTACTTGTTGTTGCTAGTCGTAAATTCAAATTAACGAAGTAAAAAAATTAGAAGAAACGCGACTATGATGATGGTAGTGATGTCTTCCAAATGACCCTCTACCGAAAAGAGTAACTAGATTTAAATCAATTGACCAATCACAGACTTATATTGTTTAAAAATCACGTCTACGTCTGCCGTTAAGCAAAATTTTATAACATTAGATTATATTATTATTCACTAATATATTTAAACTTTCCAAGAAGCACCACTCTTCATTTCAGTTCACTCATGATATGCTTGGACATGGAGTTATGAATGGGATACTCGTAGAAACACCTTATACGAAGGGGCTTTAACCCTTGTATGAGCATGATCAAAATAGGAGTTATCCTCTAAATATGTACTAAAAATTAACATCATAGACTTTTTATTGACATTTTCATACAGGCAATACAAATATATTTTCCCTTTATGAATTACGTGTAATTATTACACTAATATAACATAAATATTATCACATTATATTGAAATAAATACTACAAAAATTGCTTCTCTGAAATGTATAGAATATAGACTATCATGAGTGACAAAATAACATTGTGTTGTCCACTTTATTGAAAACGATGAAAATTTAAAAAAAAATTTTTTTTGAATAACAAATTTAATCACAATACTACTAAATTATCTTATTCTTCAGCAAAAAGAAAAAATATATATTTGTACCGGTTTGGGCTTCCAATATCCTAAAATATCGGATGTGAACCGCTGGATATTAAACTGCATCTTAATTGAAAAAAAGGTAATAAACGTAAAATTTTAAGCTAAGTAGCACCTATTTGTTTGTAAAGTGAGTCTATTTTGTTCCTTTGGTAAGATATATTAGCAATACCAAGTAATTTTTACAAAAAACCCGTTTCTCAAAAGAGGACCAAAATGTCTCCGTAAATAAGCCGTTCTCTATTCCTCCACAATCTTCCTACAAATTTTGAATCGCGCTATTTTAAGAGCTTTTTTTTTACATTTTTTAAAAAGTATCTTAACGATTGGCACAATAGAATGTTTTTACCAAAATTTTCTAAAATATCAATATGTTCTCGAGTCAGCTGATTCGTTTTCAAAAGTTTTTTTAAGTTATCACCGTCACTCACGGGCAGAGCCCTATACGAAGAGTGTAGCTCTTAGCTAGGGAAAATTGAAAAAATCTTAGAGGCTATCGATTTCATATAAATAAATGACACCAACAGAAAATTTATTCTAAGACGGAATAGAATGAGACCAGTTCCCTAACATGTACTATGAAAATGTAGCTTAAAAAGGGGCAGAGAAAATTTCCCTCGAGTATCTGCAAAAAACGGGATAAAAAAAAAAGAATAAATTATATCCAAGGGGTCTCAAAACCAATAAACTAAAGCTTGCGGATGATAACTAATGAACGAAAGAAAGTATTATTTTTCGTTTAAACCCAATCCTGTGGTTGAAACCCTACAATTACATTGATTCAAGGGCATGAATCTTACCTATAAAAAATGGGCTGAATTAATGGCTATCGGGAAGGAACTCAATCTTGACGTGAAGTGCAATAAACTGCAAATCAAGAAAAATGGTACGTTAAAAGAGGACTTGCAGCAAACAAATGGAATTCTAACAAGCCTCATATAATAATGGATATAAATTTAAGCAACAAGGAGGCAATGTTGAATGGAGTAAAGGGAATTGAACAGAACCTCCGGTTGAAAACACTGAAGCTAAAAAGATGTTCGGGAAACACTTGTCCGCTGGTTTTAAAGGGGAAAGAAAATCGCCAAGTAGCGACTCATGTTGTCCCATTTGGAACTAACCTAAATAATTAAATTGATTTTTAACCAATTAAATATTAATATATAAATTACACATTTAAGAAAACAAATCGAATGATGTGAAGGAAATAGCGTAAATATACAAAAAAACGCCAATAATTCAGTTACAAAAATTTACTTTCGTGGAAGGCTATTACCCAATATTCAGGAAACAAAAAAAGGTGCGAAAAACATGACAATTGTCACGTAGCATCAATAAATTATTACATAAGGATTATTAATTAAATAATTAATTAAAAACATGACAATTGTCACGTAGCACCAATAAATTATTACATAAGAATAATTAATTAAATAATTGATTAAAATGATCAACCAGGTAGAGAAAGCTGATTTACACTATACTATAAATGAAATGTCCAAATTTGAAGCAAATCTGAATAGTAGTTACCAAGAAATGGAATATAAATTAAATTAGGTACATATTGATTAATCATATTAATTAACTGATTGAAGTTTGGATAATAACATAATCCTTGTTACACAGAGAATTCACTGTACAAGTTTCGTGATAATCAAAATCCTATTTTCAGAGAAAAAGAGGTTTCTAAAACACGTAAGCTTAAGAAATTAATTATGTTAATTATCAAATAATGATAATGATAATGATAAAGTTCGAGACAACGACTTTGGACATTCCCAAAAGTCTCAGGAACATGAAAAACTAAGAAAAACAACCATAAGAAAACTTGTACAAAAAAGGAAGGAATAAAGAAAAAAAAAATTTTTTTTCTCTTTCTTTTTTGTATTAAAAATTATAAATTTAAGTAAATTTACATTTTTTACCTTTTATTTTTCATTTGGCCATTATAATTACATAATTTGTTGTAAAAATAAAATTTGATTATAAATCTAATTTAAAATCAAATATATAATATTTAAAGTAAAAAATAAATTGTAGCTAAAACTTTTTTGGCTACCTTGTCTTTGGACTCTGTTCCTGACCACTCCTAAAAATCAACAATTGCAGAACAAGCAGAATATAACATGTTTCTGCTAAATGCAATAATTCTTGCATCATAACTATTGCAGACCATCATTTTATATCTCTGGAGCAAGGGCTATTATGGCTCAAGCTCTGCCATACTTTTGGCATTTATATTAATTACAAGACAACAACTACCATGGCCATGGAAAAATAAAAGTATTTTAATACTTTTATTAATTATATATATATTTTTTCTTTAATTTTGAGAAATGCCTTCATAAAAGATACACCAGCTGTATATCAAAGAAACAGAGGCCAAATCCAAAACCTAGAAGACAACCACCAGCAGAAATTTGGGATAAACTACTCACATACAAAAGGGTATGTACACATTCTTATAATTTTTGCTGATAATTTTAAAAGAATGTACCCTTTATATAATTTGTTAAATTATATTGAGAAAACAGAAAGGGGTCCCAGCATATAATTTTCAGTCTACAATTTAATATACTTTAAAAATATATTTTAGAAATCTATTTAAAAATTAAAATTAGATTTAAAAATCAAATTTTATTTTGAGTCAAGTCAAAAAACTAGTCTATATTATCCTTTTTCAGACTTGGCTTCAACTAGTTTATATGGTAGAATAAGGACAGAACAGGAAGAAACTTCAGCAGTAGAAAAGGACAAATACTCCCAATATTTTTTTTTTTTTTTGTTTTTAATAATTTTTTAAGTAAAAAAGAAAAATCACTTGAGTATTACTTCACCCTTCTATTTTTCTTCCATATATTATAGTACATTTTCTGTCTAAAACTCCAAGACTGAGCAAAGAGACCTTAAAAGCAAATGTGTAAGTTTGGAAGGCCAACCAGGTTATATATATATATATATATATATATATATATATATATATATATATATATATATATATATATATATATATATATATATATATATATATATATATATATATATATATATATATATATATATCACATGAGGAGTTATGCATGTGTTTCGAAAGGGAGTGATGCACAGATTACGAATTTGAATGTTAGAGCCTGCTGAAAGGTGTGTGTGACAAATTATTTACAAATGATTAAAAAAAAAAAGTGGTACGTTATAACCCCTACTCTCGTTATTTACGGTGAGTTTTTTAAAGAAATATGAATTCAAAGATGATATGTCAATTATATTTGAAATAATTATATTATATAAAATTGAAAGTGAAAGGTATTAACGGCCACGAAGATACGCAAAAATGCCTCGTAAGATCATTCATTTATATTTTTTATTATATTAGTTATATTTTTTAATAGTTTATATTATATTCATTTATATTTTTTATTATATTAGTTGGGAACTAATGGCTGGTCTAAATTTTGATGTAAAATTTGAGACAATATATATCAGAAATCATTTGAATTTTTGAACAATTTCAGTTACTGACTAAAATTTCTAAGGAAGACAGACAGCTTTCTTGGAGGGAGGGGCAGGCCACCCCTTAGTTACGCTTATGGCTGCAGGGAAACTCCAAAATCTTGAAGTTTTTCCACACTTCAAGAATATTCTTAAATTTTCCGGGAATTTCATTGGTTTTTGGAAAATTGCGATAGCGAACTATAAATTTTTGGCATTCTGCAAATTCTTTCAAATTATTGCTATCGCAATTCCTCATTTTTTTGTTAGTTCGCTATTGCGGAATTGCAGACTTAAATTGTGGAGTGACCAGTGACCACCTCTGTTTATTATAAAAAGGCGGGTGAGAAGTATAAAAATTTTAAATTCCATTAGCTCTTTTTTTTTTTGCAAATTCTAATAGCAAATTTAATAATTAAAAAAAAAAAAATACGAAAACTTTCCCTTTCTCTCCAGCAACAGGCCTGTTATCTAGATCCTGTTCTTCGTTTACTCCAAACAATTCACTCTTTTCCATGGTATCATTTAAATATTCAAAAAGTTTATTATTGTAAATTTGTTCTTTAGAACTATGTAGTTTTGAAGAGGTGAATAAAAAAAAAGGAACCAGAGAAAATGAAAAGCTTTAGAGTTGAAATATCTCAGCATTCTACCACAAAATATTTTTTTAAAAAAACTTAATTCAGTCGAATCAATTGACAAGCACTTTGTAGTCGTCTGTACTCTACTATGATAGTTAAACTGGTGATATGTCGACGTGGTTGGAAGAAGATTCTGAACCATAATATTTTATCTCATCGATTTTACCAGCCTACTCCAGCGTGAATTAAATCTATTATTTATCGTGATTGTACATCAGCTTCACCTATTTATATTGTGATTATGCTTCAGCTTCACCCATTCCTTGTGAAAGTGGTCTCATCATTGTAGTTTATTTATAACAAACAGTTTTATTTATTTTCACTGGCCCTCACTGTATTGCAATTGACACCAGCTGTGCCACACAGACCTCAACTTTACCTCTTTAGCTGATTTCTGTCTTATAATATATAAACTGCCTGCCATCCTTTTCTTCTTTCAATAAATGCTAAATTGTTAGGTGGTGACATTAAATCCCATTCTTCAGAGTAGTTCCGATAAAGAGCATCATTCTTCATCACGCACCATCAAACAACTTAATGTTATACTTCTAATAGTATTATTTATGTTCTAATTTTTCTACAAAATTTTAAGTGTTGAGAGTTCAGACGATAAAAAAAAAGTTTAAATATTTTTAAAAAATATATAATAATAAACCACACAGCACCATAAAATACTTTTAAAAATAAAAAATATAGTGTCGTTTACCGGTTTTCATTAAAATTTTAAAACAGTTAATTAGCTCTTTCAGTCGCCTTTTTTGTCATTTTAATAAAAAAAAAAATTAAATAACTTACTTTTTTAAAAATTATGATTTAAAAAACTTACTTTTATGTACTTTGTTAACATAAAAGTATTTCTGTAAATAATAATTATGTATCCTGATTGTTTGTAGTAATTTATCAGTATGTTTGTTTGATGCTGTTTAATGAAAGAATTCTAATAATGAGTTTCATGCATATTTTTGATAAAAATAAGTAAAGAATTAAAAGTGCAAAACAATTTGTTTATTTCAAATAATCTTTCCCTTTTTTAAGATAATTTTAGACGGATTAGAGAAGTAATGTGATCTTTCCAAGAAAGATCACGAGAAAACTATGCGCCGAGAATGTTAAGAACAAATGAAGGTTTTAGTTGTGTGTTTTTGAAGACATCATAGTTGTGTGGAAGATTGTGTCGAGTGGAGAGATGGAGGAACTGAGTTTTTGAGGCATTGAAAACAACCATGTTTTCTCTGCCCCAATTTGAAATGAGAGATAGATCAGAGGTTAGTTGCTCCAAAGCTACCCTCCTTGCTTCTATTAACTGTTGCAGGGAGGGGCGTCTTCAAAATGAAAAGAGTAATGAAGGGTGGAGTCATCACCATAGGAGTGGATAGGAGATGAAGTAATAGAGAGAAGGTCATTAATGAAAAGCAGAAAAAGTGTTGGGGATAGAACAGAACCCTAAGGAACACCACTATTAATAGATTTAAAGGAAGAACGGTAGCCGTCTATTACAGCTGCTAAAAACTGGAAAGGAAATTAGAGAGAAGATCACAAAGAGAAGGATAGAAATCGAAAGAGAGAAGTTTAGAAATCAAAGTTTTGTGCCAGGCTCTATCGAAGGCTTTCGATATGTTCACCGCAACAGCAAACGATTCACCGAAATGCCAAAGAGTGGAGGACCAAGAATCAGAGAGACGGGAAAGAAGATCACCAGTAGAGCGTTTCTTACGAAAGCCATACTGGCAATCAGAGATAAGATTAGAAGAATTGAGATGTTTTCAAATCTTCCTGTTAAGGATAGATTCGAAAACTTTAGAGAGAACGGAGGTCAAAGAAATGTGACGGTAGTTGGAGGGTTGAGAGTGGCTCCCGTTCTTCGGCACAGGCTGAATGAGCGCACGTTCCAAGCAAGAAGGGAAGGCTGAAGTAGAAGGACAAAGACGAAATAGTTTACCAAGTCAGGGTGCAAGCTCGTAAACACAAGTTCTGAGAACCACAGGAGGAATACCATCGGGACCGTAGCCTTCTTAGTATTAAGCTCAGAGAGATCAGAAATGGTGTCTTTAGAAGAAATTATAATTTTAGGCGTAAATGAGTAGGAAAGAGTTGAAGGAGGTATAGCTTCGGAATCGTCTAAAGTTGAAGTAGAGGCAAAAGTCTGAGCGAAGAGTTCAGCTTTAGAAGAAGGTAAAACAGCAGTTGTGCCTTTGGGAGATATTAAAGCAGGGAAAGAAGAAGAAGCAAAGTAAGAGTTGACATATTTTGCTTAACAGGAAGATTTGGAAACATCTCAGTTCTTCTAATCTTATCTCTGATTACCAATATGGCTTTCGTAAGAAACGCTCTACTGGTGATCTTCTTTCCCTTCTTTCTGACTCTTGGTCGCCCGTTCTTCGGCATTTCGGTGAATCCTATGAATTTTGGTGTTTTTGTGTTTTAACCTAGTGCACTTAGGTGTTTTTATGTTTTAGCATAATGAATTTAGGTGTTTTTATTGTGTCTTAGGGAAATTAAATGAACTTTGGGTGATATAAATAGGAATGTTGCATTACAATGAGAGACATAGACGATACTTCAAACGAGAAAGATGGGTTTGGTGAAGTAGCTGAAGGAATGGGTTGGTGAGAAAGGTAGTGATGAGGAGTTCTAAAGATAAGTAATGAGTTTTCTAAAATAGAAAAGATGAAATTGGTGAAGTGGGTGAGGAATTGGTTAAGTGAAAATGGTAAAAATAGGACGTTCAAATGAAAAGTGATGGGTTTCTTGAACGATAAAAAGTCAGTTTGTGAAATGATGAAGGGTTTATTCCTTAAGGGAAGGATCCAAAGTTGAATTTTTATTTTATTTTTATCCGATTCTCCTGAAAATTTCAGTATAGATAGCTTTTTTTCCGACGAAAAAAAATCCATTCCTAACGTTTTTACGAGATTACAACGGTTTAAAAGTTTTTTTGGGGGAAATTTTACTCAACTTCAAGTCAACGCTGGAGCCAAACTACTTTTTGTAATGATATGAAATTTGGAATGCATATTTGAAAATCAATTTTTTACAAATTCTTCTAACAGAGTTTTGTTTTCATCTTCACACAAAAAAGTTATATGCCATTATTTGACCAAGTGTCGAAAAAATTTTTTTTATATATTTGAAAAACTCACCTCCGGACAAAAAAAAAAAAAAAAAAAAAAAAAAAAAAAAAAAAAAAAAAAAAACATGTTAAAAGTATTATTTTTGGAGGGTCTATAGAGGAGGGACAGGGCTACAAATTTCTTTAAATACTTTTTTCAGATATTTGTTTTTTTCGAGATATAGCTTATCGAAAATGGCCAATTTTCGACGAAATTTCAAAATTTTCAAAGTTTCAGAAGCTGTATCTCAAACCAAACAAATAGGTTTTAAAAGAGCAACTTTTAAATTTAAAAAACTTTTCACGTACGTTTTTTTTTCTCCGGAAGGGTATGTTCTTTTACCATTTTTTGTTCAAAAAATAGTTTGACCTATAATCAATCGCAATCAGCATCAATCAAAAAATTCCAACATTAAAGTTGTAGAAACTGGGGCTGAGAATACACAGTGAAGTTTTTGGGTCATTTGGACCACTATTTTACCACTTCTATTCATTCTTTTTTTGAGTTTTGGCTCCAAATAACTTTTAAACTTTTACAGACTCAGAAAAGTCAAAAATCGAAAGTTCTTAGATTTAAAAAATGCATAGGCGTTGTAAATTTCAGCTCAATCGGGGTGCTTGTATGTGCATGTGATTATGGCTGTAATTAGGAGTACAAACTTAAAGATAAGCTTAAACAAGTAAAAATTTCTATGCATGAGAGCTTGAGATAGGAAATAATTGTGCTAGAGATGTTACTGTATGTCCCTTGGTCCTGGACATACAGTAACAGTAACAGTAACATTAGTAATAAAGTTGTTAAATACAAAGATTTGAGATTAATATTGTCGATGTTTTGTTTTTTCCGATATGTCGGTTTTTGGATCGACCAATATGCCGATACATCGTCCGACGTTGACTCCAAATGGGTTTAGGAATGAGCTTAAAATCGGTTATATTGCCAAATTTAGCAACTTTTAGGGTGAAATGTGCTTGGTAACCCTAAAAAAAGGGCCTGAAAAGACTATAAACCCTCTAAATACCCCAGGAAAGAGCGTGAGCCGGATCAAGTTGCCTGAATTTTGCGACGTTTTTTTTTGTCTGAAAAGTAGCCTTAGTTACTTTTTTTTTCAAAATAATTCCCCCCCCCCCAAAACAACGCAAGGAAAGAGCGTGGTCTTGAGGTCGAAAGCGCAACCTATACTACTAACTTTTATTTTATTTTTCATTATTAATTTTTTATTTGAGCACTATATATATATATATATATATATATATATATATATATATATATATATATATATATATATATATATATATATATATATATATATATATATATATATATATATATATATATATATATATATATATATATATATATATATATATATATATATATATATATATATATATATATATATATATATATATATATATATATATATATATATATATATATATATATATATATAATGACTGTTCTATATTTATAACTACAAATTTACAAAATACCAAAATCATTTTTTTTAATTTAAAAACTTTTATTGAAAATTTAATAGAGCAATTGGGCGCGAAATGACTCTGTAATATATGCATAAACATGACTTCTCTAAAATAGCCAATAAATGAGGAAATTCTCAAATAATAAGCGAGTTTTATTCCTTTCCCTGGAATAAACATTCACAAAATATACATACTAAAATACTTGTACATTTAGACAGACACGTAATGTGTGCTTGTGTTTATGGTGGATTTACGCACATGATGGGCGGACTATTGACATATATAAGATTATAGACTATAAATTGAAACGACTGAATGTTTAGGTAAAAAATTTGAAAATTTTTGCTTTTAAAATTTCATTTCAACTTCAGCCTTTGTTTATGTAATATCATAAACTTATGATACAACTTACTAAATTACGCATCCTGGTCGATTAAATCTACAAAACAAGAAAACTCAGGTTTTGAGTAGTTGATAAAATTACTACAACTCTACTGTGCAATCAATACTTTACCTAACGTCAATTTATTACATCAAAATAATCATTTGCCATTTGCAGTAACAAGGTCTTATAAAAGTTACTGATAAACGCACATACGCTCTGTATGAACGAGCGAAATCGAAGTTGGTGTGGTGGTAAATCAAGTCAATAAAAGTTTAGTGAATAACTTTCGTACCCTCTCTCTCACACACTATTCTTCCCAATCTGTGAATCAGTAATAATTTTTCCTTTTACTATTAATACTTGTTCATATACTTTACCACCTAAACACAATAAGCTTATTCCTCTGCAATTTGAGCACTCCTTTTTGTCACTCTTACTCATATAAATTTTGCACAAGGCATTGTCTTGTTAAATCTTGTAGTACCTTGGACATGTACCACAAAACATTAAATAAATAGCAGTAGGGATGTGCTGAATATTCAGTTGATATCCAGTCCATCCATCCTGTTTTTGGGTATCCGGTTATCTGATAGGATATTAGAACTGTCAGGCCACGTATTCGGTAAATATAAAATTCTTAATTATGAGAACTAAAATTTTCAAATTAAAATATAAAACATGTTCAAATTTTGTTCAACCTTTGCATCTTTATTCTATTTAACAATGCCTTTAGCTATTCATGTTGAATAAATGTAAATATGCATTCGAAATGTTATTCAACTGTTCACATAACTGAAAACATGAAATAAAATTTTTATTTTTTTCCCAAAAAATTTTATATATATATATATATATATATATATATATATATATATATATATATATATATATATATATATATATATATATATATATATATATATATATATATATATAATATATATATATATATATATATATCAAAAATCAAAATCTGCCCACAGGAAGGGTTATTAGCCCTGTCAGTGGGTTCATTCGAGGATGAACTATGGGTTTAACGGGCCGACGGCAAACATCCGCTGGCTGGCGAGGTCTATCATGTATGCCGACTTTGATTCCACCTACAGTAAGCATTCCGCAGATGTGCTTATTACGCATAAGTGGGCGGGGGTAAGTGCAAGAGAGAACTGCCAAAATTTCTCTACTCCGACCAGGTTTCAAACCCTGGACCTCTCGCTTTTTCAATTGTTTTAAAAAGTTATATATATATATATATATATATATATATATATATATATATATATATATATATATATATATATATATATATATATATATATATATATATATATATATATATATATATATATATATATATATATATATATAAAGAGAGAGTTTCTTAATTTTCCTTTTTTCAAACATTTTTTGCATTAAATAAATAAAAAATGTATGGCTACTTCCACCACTTCTTTTTATCTTCTCAAAATGAATGTTAATAAAAATTTAAAAAAAGGAAATGACAATTTAATATCCTATAAGTGAACCAGAAAAACCTACCATCTAAAGACTCAGTGATTCCTTTAAGTGATTCTTTAATTTGCATAGATATAATTTCAGGACCATTTGGAAATTGACAGACTTCAATCGAAAATAGATTGAAAATAATTTTTTGGTGGTCCGTTTTCATATGCACCTGTTCAGACTGTCCAACTTCATAATCCAGAAGTGTAGCGTTATGGGAGGCAATATAGTTTTCTATTAGCTATTGCCCACGTAAGTGCTTAGATTAGTTGAGCAGATTTACATATCTCAGGAATAGAATAACGGCAACAGAACAACACCGTTCAAACTCTACAGTTTTAAATCTTATGAAAGTTTGGAAAAGAATGTTCTTTATCTCTTAGGTTCTTTATAATTTTTCTGTAACTGCTATTTACTAATGAAATTTACTAGTCTTCCCACTTGACGCTAGAACTGTTTGCATCATGGGTAAAATGCTGGAATATTTTAATGGAAAAACAGCTTTTTCTGATAATTAATAAATTTTTAAAAAATTTATAGTGAAGATGAGCTATGGTGTAGACTCTAGATGGGTAAAATGTAAAATGTAAAAACTTGGCAAAGATCAAAACTGTTCAAAAACCTTAATGGACTATGCATACTTTTTTTACGCTAAAATATGGTTGTGGAGAAAAGGGAAAAAGCTATAAGAACTAGGAATATATATATAAAGCTTCAGTATTGCAGTATTTAAAAATATATGCGTAAATAAATACATGTGTATTTATTAATTCTTACTTTCTCTACACCATTTTTATTCATTTTAAAATATTTACATCATAATATTTTTAATGTTCAAAGAAAACGGGTCGAAATTTTAACACGACCCCGTTGTAGAAATTATACGAGAAACATTTTCTGTATTATTTAATCGTTGTTTTTATTAACACTTTGTATTAATAACTATAAAAAATTACATTAATTAAGAAGGTATGGTTAAAAAAAGAAATGCAATATTTCGAGTACACATCAGTCAGTTAAATCTTTAGGATGAAAAAATAAAAAAGTTCAACAGTGTTTATATAGGGCATCTCGGAAGTGGCACAAAAAACATCTATACAAATTAATGAGACTCGACGTCACAAGACACGTGCGTGCATGTATCTGTTATATGTTCACATTAGTGATGGCATCCGCATCCGCATCCGCATGCGCGGATGCGGAACATCCGCATTTTCAAAAATCAACATCCGCATCCGCATCCGCATTTTCGAAAATTCAACCATCCGCATCCGCATCCGCACTTTCGGAAATTCAACATCCGCATCCGCATCCGCACTTTCAAAAATTCAACATCCGCATCCGCATCCGCACCTCTCCAAAATTCGACATCCGCATCCGCATCCGCATCCGCAAATTAGAAAATATGACATCCGATCCATCACTAATATATATATATATATATATATATATATATATATATATATATATATATATATATATATATATATATATATATATATATATATATATATATATATATATATATATATATATATATATATATATATATATATATATATATATATATATATATATATATATATATATATATATATATATATATATATATATATATATATATATATATGTGAATTGTAGATCAAGAGTGAGGGTGAAGAGAGAACTATCGGATTGGTTTAGCATAGGAGTGGGATTGAGACAGGAGTTTGTAATATCTCCATGTTATTTAATCTATTGATGAATGGTTTACTTAGAAAAATGGAGAGAGAAGGGAAGGGTTTTACGTTGAGAAATATGGAGGGTGAATGTGAAGTGAATGTTTTACTTTTTGCAGATGATGCGGCATGTGTTGGTGGCAGAATCTGGAGAAAAGATGAGAATACTTGTGAGAGGGTTTCAAGGGAAATGTGCAAACACGAGATTGAAATTCAATCCAGCGAAGAATAAAGTTATGAGGATTGGAGGTGGGGATGAGGAAATGTGGAGGGAGGAATTGGTTTGTAGAAGTGTGAGAATGGAAACTTGAGGAGGTGAATGAATTCAAATATCTAGTAATGTTTGGTGAAAGGTAAGGGTGGGACGGAAAAAGGAATGAAGAACAGAGTGGTAGAAGGAATGAAAGTATTGGGGGGCCTAAGAAAAGTATGGAAGAAAGGAAAAATTTCAAAAGAAATAAAATAAGAATGTTTGAATGTATGTGTTCACTTTCTGTATTGTATGTGTGTGAAACATAGACGATAAGTGCTCGGTCGAGAAAAAGTTTCAATGTCTTTGAGATGAAAGATTTGAGAGCGATATATAAATTGAGAAGGATTGATAGGATTAGAAATGAAAGAATAAGGGAGATGTGTAAATGGAAGAAGAGTGTAATTGATAGAGAGGAGGAGGATGTGCTAAAATGGTTTGGACATATGTGAAGAATGAAAGAGAACAGAATGGTTGGCAAGGTACGTAGATCCGATGTAGATAGGGGAAGGGTAGGGGGGGGGGAAGGCCGAAGTGGGGATGGATGGATGGAGTGAGAGTGATTTTGATGGAAGGAATTTGAGTTTAGACGAGGGTAGATGTATTGTGGAGACAGAGATGGAGGGAGGTGGTGAAAGCGTTGAAAGGTAAGAATAGTTATGTTTGTAATGGAATTGTGGAGGGCACCACCTCACGAAAGTGGGAAAGGTGATAGTGAAATATATATATATATATATATATATATATATATATATATATATATATATATATATATATATATATATATATATATATATATATATATATATATATATATATATATATATATATATATATATATATATATATATATATATATCCGCATCCGCATCCGCATCCTCATCAAAATTAACATCCGCATCCGCATCCGCATCCTCATAAAAATTAACATCCGCATCCGCATCCGCATCCGCATCCGAACTTTTCGAAAATTCAACATCCGCATCCGCACTTTCGAAAATTCAACATCCGCATCCGCATCCGCATCCGCACTTTCGAAAATTCAACATCCGCATCCGCATCCGCACTTCTCCAAAATTCAACATCCGCATCCGCATCCGCATCCGCAAATTGGAAAATATGACATCCGATCCATCACTAGTTCACATTAATAAAAGTAATAGGGCACGGAATAACAGGCCTTTAAATTGAAGAAAATTTGACATAAGTTTCTCTGAAACTAATTTTGAATTTACGACAAATATTTGAATTTAAAAAAAATTGGTAAATCAATAAAAAAAATGAAACTATGAAGAGTTCTAGAAAAAGTAAGGAATTATTATCGGTTTTAAATAATTACTAGTGGGGCCAGGCCTCTGTGGCCCTTAATGATGATCCGCCCATGTGTGATAGGTAACCTTTAAAGTCGGTATTAAACTTAAGTTGATCAGTGGTTAACATTCTGTGTTGGAACAAGTAAGGTATGTCCAAGCTTATCGTTTCAAATAGGGAAAATTGTTAGTTCTCAATTACCGTATCCCCAAATTATGTCTCCAGAGAAACATCATTCGACAGCACCAGCGTCGACGTAAATCTAAACTGGGTGATGGACACAGACGATCATTGTGTAGGATTGTAACGAAATATAAGAAAAGAACAACTGCAAAAGTTATTTAATACCGGTTTTGCAAATCTTTTGAACACAAAAACAGAAATGAAGAAATTCTATAGGCTGAATATTCATGAGTGTCCGAAAGTGGAGAGAGTGGTGCAACACTCATAAGGACTAGGATGCCGACCAATGTGAATCTACGTTTACACTCTTTCCAACCTCCGACCGAGTTTACATGTGGAGACCACCACCTCAAGAATATGATGCCACAGGTCAAGCATGGAGGGGGTTTCGTCATGGTTTCGGTAGCCATATCATGGTATTCTGCGCCCCAATTATCACCATGAAAGATATGTAACTGCCAGGAATTATGTAAGCCTCTTGGGTGGCCAGGTTTATCCAATGGTGCAGAGATTGTTACTCGTAAGAAACGCTCTATTGGTGATCTTCTTTCCCTTCTCACTGACTCTTGGTCCTCCGCTCTTCAGCATTTCGGTAAATCTTTTGCTGTCGCGCTGGACGTTTCGAAAGGTTTCGATAAAGTCTGGAACAAAGCTTTGATTTCCAATTTTTCTTCTTTTGGTATCTATAAATCTCTCTGTGGCCTTTACTCTCTGATTTCCTTTCCAGTCGTTCTATAGCAGCTGCTGTAGACGGCCACCGTTCATCTTTTAAATCTATTAATAGTGGTGTTCCTCAAGAATCTGACCTATCCCCACACTTTTTTTTCCCTATTCATTAATGACCTGCTCTCTATTACTTCATCCCCTATCCACTTCTATATCGATGACTCTACCCTTCAGTACTTTTTTTTAGTTTGAAAGGTGCCCCTCCCAACAACAATTAACAGATGCAAAGAAGGTGGCCTTAGAGCAACTAACCTCTGATTTATTTCGCATTTCAAATTGGGGAAGAGAAAACATGGTCGTTTTCAATGCCACCAAAACTCAATTCCTTCATCTCTACTCGACGCAATCTTCCACACAACTCAAACCTTCATCTCTCCTTAATATTCTTATGGTTTCTTTTTCTCGTGATCTTTCTTGGAAAGATCACATTTCTTCTCTTTCTAAACAAGCTTCTAAGAGGTTGGGTGTTCTGAGGCGCCTTCAAAACTTCTTCACACAACCCCAGTTGCTTTCTCTTTATAGTGGTGTTGTTCGCCCCTGTATGGAGTATGCCTTACACATCTGGGGTGGTTCCACTCATACAGCTCTCCTTGAGAAGGTAGAGTCTAGGGCTTATCGTCTTATAAACTCTCCTACTCTCACTAATTCTCTCCAACCTCTTTCTGCCCGTCGAATTGTTGCGTCACTTTCTCTATACTATAGCTATTTCAACGGACACTGCTCTTCCGAACTCTCTCGTCGCATACCTCCTCCTTTGAGAAGAGCTCGTGCGACACTTCTTTCTACACAGTCCCATCCTTTCTCTGTCCAACTCTTTGACCCCATGCTCAATCTTACATTTACTCTACTAGTAAAGTCTGGAACACACTTCCTTCATCTATTTTCCCAATTTACTAAGATTTACACACCCTCAAAAGCAGTGTCTCGGGGTATGTCGGCCTTTAATCTGACCAGCATCCCGATTTGCTCCTTTCTCTGGTAGAAATTTGGTAGGCCTCTGGCCTTTGCCCACCAGAAGTAATATATATATATTTATATATATATATATATATATATATATATATATATATATATATATATATATATATATATATATATATATATATATATATATATATATATATATATATATATATATATATATATATATATATTAAAAAATCCTTATATTTAGTTTTAATTAAATATTTTATGTTTAATTATTAGATAAAACTATATGGTTTTCGCAAAAATTTCAAAATACCCCCTAAACTTAAAAAATCTTTTATAGAACGGCAACATTTACATGTTTTATGCCTCGTGTTTATGCTCTTGAAAGCGAGGCCGGGACTTGCCTATTTACCGTTGTCAGTGTAAGTCACTTATGCTTAAAACATTTTGACTGAAAATACTCATCTAAGCCTGAAGAAGTCGTCGAAAAGATGAGTATTTCCCCAATTAACTATTTTAAATTACTTGTAGCCATATGGTAGTTATATATATATATATATATATATTAGGGATGGAGTGAAGTATCGGTATATATCGGTATCGATATATCGGTATAAAAATTTTTGGATAAGAGTAAAGTATCGGTATCGGTATCGGTATCGGTATCGGTATTTCCGATACGGTATCGGTATCGGGTAAATTCGGTATATATATATATATATATATATATATATATATATATATATATATATATATATATATATATATATATATATATATATATATATACTTTTAATCCTTAGGGTAAGAGTCTTTGGAGCTTTGTAAGAGAATTTAGGACCCAACCTGGTCAACTCAACCCTGATAACTTTTGTTTTGCTATTTGAATTAAATTGACTTATTTTGATTGTTTGAGTTGAGTTAGAGTATTAACTTGAATTGTATGTCTGACTTGACTTTTACTGTTTAACAAGTCCTTAGTTTTTTGAGCAGAGTTTTGAGAGTTCTTGCTTGTTTGGGTTGAAGCTATGTTCCTACTAGGCTAAAATTTACCTAATTTACTACTTTAAAATTTATTTATGAGCTTATACAAATAAGCCGAATATCCAAGTTTTAAACCTTGGAAACGAAGTAAATCCCCTAAGATCCCCTTTACTATTTAACAATTTGCAGAATATTTTAAATGGTGAGTTTATTAATTTCTTTTTATTAATTGTAGGCTAAATGTAATAGAATTAGGTTTATTCTTGGCAGAGCAGTATCATATCTGCATTAAGTGTTTTCAGGGGTTTCAGCGCCACAGAAATTCCCAACAATATATATATATATATATATATATATATATATATATATATATATATATATATATATATATATATATATATATATATATATATATATAAACACAATATATGAAAATACCTGGTAGATTCATGAATTTAATTATTAATATGGTGTGGGACCCTATATATATATATATATATATATATATATATATATATATATATATATATATATATATATATATATATATATATATATATATATATATATATATATATATATATATATATATATATATATATATATATATATATATATTTATATATATAAAGAAGTTAGTAAAGTTATCCATAATATAGATAACAGTTCCTTTAATAAGTGAAAGAATAATTTATAACGTAACTAATATAAATGATAAAATAAAAAAAAAAAAGTGAAATGTTTCCCCGTGAAATAAAGTGAATTTATAAATTAATTATGTATTTTAATAAAAAAAAAATAATGATTTAAAGTAGCTTATAATAATAAAATAAATATCGTAAAATTCATTGTGTTAATTGAATAAAGTTAAGTAATAATAATGTAATAACGACATATGACGATGACTTATGATTCGACAATTATTTTCCCGCGTAAAATAAAAGAAAAAGAAGAAAATGAAAAACCACAAAGCGCGGGAATTTCAAATGAGTAACATTTCTATTTAATATTTTTAATATATATATTTTATTAATATTTATATATTTTATTAATAAATATAAGTTTTTGTCATATTTTCAAATTTCGTGTATTTTGTTAAAATAAAGTTATTTATAAAAGTAATTATTCTTTGTTTGTAGCGATTATTTTCTATGTTAATTAAATTCTTGCTAATTAAAGAATTTTTATGATAGAGTTTGTTGTGTATTATTGATAAAAATAAATAAAAGTGGAAAACTATTTGTTTTCTTGACCTTTCCCAACTTTTGAGATAAGCTTCAGATGGTTTCAAAATAGATAATTCTAGTGATTCACTTTATCTTCAAGCCAAAAGAAGCCAGAAGCAGAAGCA
The DNA here is from genome assembly GCA_009176605.1 of Armadillidium nasatum. NCBI lineage: Eukaryota > Metazoa > Arthropoda > Malacostraca > Isopoda > Armadillidiidae > Armadillidium > Armadillidium nasatum. Next base: position 143,933 of record SEYY01008030.1, read on the forward strand.
ACAGCCCTCCAAGAGCTGTGAATAGGTAACTTGACACTCTTTTGTCTTCAGCTACCTGACACAGTAAGAGCCTCAGAGAAGAACATTCGGGGATCAAGAAGAAGCTCTTACGTCTTTGCCCTTCAAAGGATACCACAGTTTTCGTAGTAGCATTTTCCCTCGACTGTGGTTCCTCCCATGAAGTGGCCTTCCCAAAGGAGTCAGCCGCTGTAAAAGGCCTGAAGAGAAGTGGTGGCTACCACACGCCTACCAGTCGGCACATGGGTCAGTGAGAGGACACGAAGAACACCCAGCCTCCTGAAGCTCCCTCTCCGTCTCTACCTAATAGATAAAAATAAGAGCACTGGCTTCCATAGAAAAAGGGCCCATATACATATATATATATATATATATATATATATATATATATATATATATATATATATATATATATATATATATATATATATATATATATATATATATATATATATATATATATATATATATATATATATATATATATAAATATTAGCAATTAATGTGCAAGTAATTTTTTATCTGGCATGGTACTAAAATTTTAAAATCGTATGTCCGGTATCCAGAAAATTTTCTATCTGGCACATCCCAACTCATTAACCTTAACATGAAACTATTGCCGTCCTTTTTTTAAAAATATTTTTATTTTTATGGCATAAAAACGAAACTTTTCCCATTTTTGTTTTCATAAAAGCATTCACGATTTCATTTGTTACAAATCTCATATTTTCATTCCTATCATCTTCTCTCTCTTCTTCTCTCTTAACTTGTCTTTCTTTCCAATATTCTACTCTTCTAACATTAATAACTCTCTCTCTCTCTCTCTCTCTCTCTCTCTCTCTCTCTCTCTCTCTCTCTCTCTCTCTCTCTCTCTCTCTCTCTCTCTCTCTCTCTCTCTCTCTCTCTCTCTCTCTCTCTCTGAGAACACTCAAATGATGACAAAGAATTCCAAGATTAAAAACGAAAAGGAATAAATTAAAAAAAAAAAAATCTTTCCTAATGACATAAAGGAGGCAATTAGAAGAAGAAGAAGAAAAAAAAAAAAAAGATTAACAAAACATGAAAAACAGCAATTTATTTAAAGATAATTTTTAATTCTTCCATCTCCTTTAAGTAAAATTTGGCTTTTAACTTTTTACTCAAAATCTCTTTTAAGACAAAAAATTATATATATATATATATATATATATATATATATATATATATATATATATATATATATATATATATATATATATATATATATATATATATATATATATATATATATATATATATATATATATATATATATATATATATATATATATATATATATATATATATATATATATATATATGCAAGGCTCTCTTTGGATCTCCCGCCGCCCATCCCTCCTATCCTCTCAGATATAAAAAGAGAGAAAAGGATATCATCATTAAACGTGTTCATCAGACTTGTACATCCACTTTAAAACTAAATCAATGACTACAAACTAATATATATATATATATATATATATATATATATATATATATATATATATATATATATATATATATATATATATATATATATATATATATATATATATATATATATATATGTGAGTGTATGTTAAACAATTTTTCCTCTACAGAAAGTTCTTAAGAGAAGTATCCATTGTAAGAACAATATTATATGGAGAGTGATGCAACTGTTCGATTGCAAGAATGAAATGGTGGAGTGTAGAAGTTATTAGGAGAGTTGAAAGGCGAAAAGTCCTAGACAACATGTTTTCAAGAAAGGCAGAATAAGTGAAATTCCACCACATATATGTTGTAAATACAGTATATGCTCCATAAAAGGACAAAGAACACTCCTGCACAGAGCAAACAAGTGGAGATATTTGAAAACATTGTGAAGGAATCTCCCAACACACAACCTTTTAGAATCTTGATTAGTGAGATAAATAATATGATACTTCAAAGAAAGATCGCGAGGAAATTTAAAACCACAGAATTGGAACTTTCCTTCTTGCTGGAGGAGTGCACTCTTTTTAATTACTGTCCTTTCGCTTGAACCTTCCTCCTTTCAAAATTTTCGAATCTATCCATAACACTTTAACAGGAAGATCTGGAACATCGAAGGTCTTCTAATTACATTTCTGACCGTCTATCTTGGTGATTTTATTACCTTTTCTAATTCAAGATTCTCTGCTCAGTGACTTTTTTGCTGCGACGTTAAACAAATAGAAAGCTTTCGATAAAATATGATACAAAGCTTTAATTCTAAATTTCTCTCTTTCAATATATATAATTCTCTCTGTAACCTTTCTGATTTCTTTTCCGATCGTTGCATAGCAGCAATTGTTGACGAGGCAACCTTTCTGTCTTTAAATCTAAAACATAAAATCTCTATTTAAATTTCGTTCATGGCCTTCTACCTACTATCCCATTTTATATTACTTAAAAGTTCCAAAAACGTAAACAACTGATATAAGAAACATCTTTCTCCCCCTTCCCCCCAGTACCTTAAAATTAGATCTCAGGGACGACTTTCTGAAACTTTGAAGAATTGCAAACGTTACTTGTGTAACAGGAAAATGGGCGCCTCAATGCGCCTATCAGAAACGTAGAAGAGAAATTATCACCATAACTCTGGTGGAAATTATCAGGCCTCTGGTCATTGCCCACCAGATTATTTATTTATTTTTTTTTTTTACAGACCCCACCACTAACGGGCAGAGCCCTTTTCAAAGAGGGGGATTATAAGAGAAAGGAGGAAGAGAACCCACCCAGCCCCGATCCTTACGCACACCTCTCAGGTAGGCACAGACGGAAGCCTTGAAAAGAGGAAGATTAAATGCAGGAGAAAAAATAGATAATGGTAGGGAATTCCACTGAACAGAGGTAGCTGGAAAGAAGGAGACATCACAACGGGCAAGTCTGGGGTTTCCAGCATCCACACAAAATTCGTGCGAAAGCAGGGCACCCCTTGTGCAACGAAGGCTACGCAATGGTGGTGGAATGCGAGATATCAATTCCCTCGAGCATCTGCCATTGTAGTACCTGTAGAAAAGAGATAGTGCGCCAAAGTCACGTCGCAGAGACAGAGGGTCAGGAGAGTTTGAAAGTAGAGGACTATTAATCTTTTAGTCTTAGACTCAACCCTATCCAGAAGAGAGGAGGAACCGAAACCCCACCAAATGTGAGAACAGTACTCCATACAAGGGAGAATAAGACCCTTATATAATTGGAGTAATTGCTCAAAAGAGAAAAATTGCGCAACCTGAACAGTATTCCCAACTTCTTAGAGGCCGCCTTAGTGATATGTGGTTTCCAAGACATTGAGTGTTTATGTTAAGATCAAGAATGTTAAAGTTATTTACAGGTGAGACTGGAGAGCCATCAAAGAAGATAGGAAAGTTTGGAGGTGTTTTGGAGAGGGAAATGTGAAGAAGCTGAGTTTTTAAAGAGTTGAATTTCACAAGGTTGTTATGACCCCACCGAGAAATCCCATCCAGGTCAGCAAGAAAAGAATCGGGAAGTTGAAGATGAGAAGCAACTCTAGAAGCAAAAGAGGGAGCAGATTTGAAATAAGTAGAAGAATGGAGTTGAGTCATCGACATAAGAGAGAACAGAGTTAGAAGTGCAGTTGAGAAGATCGTTAATGAAAAGTAAGAATAAAGTTGGAGATAAAACAGAACCCTGAGGAACACCACAACTGACAGGAAAGGAAGGAGAGGTCGTTCCATCTACAAGTGCCGAAATGGAACGATCTGAAAGAAAACTAGTCAAGAATAAGCAAAGAGAAGGAGGAAACCTAAAGGAAAGGAGCTTAGAGAGCAGCGACGCATGCCATACCCGATCAAAAGCCTTGGAATATATATATATATATATATATATATATATATATATATATATATATATATATATATATATATATATATATATATATATATATATATATATATATATATATATATATATATATATATATATATATATATATATATATATATATATATACTTCAAACTCGAGAAACTCTCGTTTCTTACATTTCCTCACGGGATTGCAAAAAATCTATTCTTCGGGAATACTAAAAACTCTTTTGTCTGAAGAAAGTGTAACATATTTACCTGTCGCTTTTTCTGATTTTTGACAAAAATTATAAATCCAATTTTCTCTTTTACTTTTTTACTAAATTTGAACTCTTCGCTCAAAACTTTGCCTCTACTTACACTCTAGACGATTTTGACGCTATTCCTCCTCCTCTACTTTCCTCCAACTCATTTATGCCTAATAAAATATTTTCTTAAATAACCTTATGTTATCTCTGTTTAACACTAAGAAATTGTATAGTTTTGATGGTATCCTCCATTGGTTCTCAATAGTCATCCTTCTTTGCTTCCATCTTGCCTTCGTAAAATCATTCGTCTTCGACTAACCACTTCCACCTTTCCTTACTACTGGAAGTATGAGCTCACTCATCCTGAGCTAAAGAAGGGGGAGCATTCCTAACTCTTTGTCTATCGGTCTATCGCTTTAATATCTATTCTTTCCAATTTTCAGAATCTATTAAACAGAATATTTGAAAACATCTTAGATCTCTAATCTATATCAGAATGCTTTTAAGGTTTTAGTAAATAATTCTTGACTATTGATTTTTTCACTTGTCTCTCCCCCTCCCCCACTCCCCTGGTAATCTGCTCTTTGACATTTATAAGTGAATCTTTTGCTGTGTCGCTTGACGAACCGAAAACCTTTGATAGCGTCTAGCACAAATTTTTGGATTCTAAACTTCCTTTTTTCGGTATCTATTCAACTTTCAGTGATCTAATCTCTTATTTCCTTTCAGAGATTAGCTGCAGTAGATGACCAAAAGTCATCTTTTAAATACCCCAACAGTAGAGTTAATCAGTGTTCTTTTCTTTCACCAATATTTTTCTTCTTTTCAATAATGATTTATTTGTCACTTCGTCTCCTATCCACTCTTATGCCAACAACTTCTGTTCCTTTCCCGTATTAGTAGCTGGGGTAAAGAAATTATAGTTGTTTTCAATGCCTCAGAAACCCACAAATATTGAGTTTTTCTTACACTTACTCTCCTCCCAACGTTTAAAATAATATTCTCATAAAACAACGAAAATGACATTAAAAATTAACGTGGGTAAGAAAAGAATAAATTAAATAGTGGAACCAGAGCACTGATTTGCGGAACAGTTAAGAAGCTTCAGTTAAGATTTGTGGAGCGCTCCGGTGTTGCCAACCCAACAATAAATTTTATATATATATATATATATATATATATATATATATATATATATATATATATATATATATATATATATATATATATATATATATATATATATATATATATATATATATATATATATATATATAATATATATATAAGAAACTGAAGTCAATAGATGAGTTTCTCTAGGTAAAATAATTAGCTACTAAAAGCAAATAAGTGCAGCTGAGCTCCACTTATAAATAAGAAGTTGTTTTAATGCAAATCGAAGACTACAAAAAAGATGACGAATCTTACATAAATTAATGAAGAAGAAAACCAAGAATCTGAAAAAAGCTTTTCGCAATCATAATTTAACAAACTATTTTAACTAATCATAAATCATCATTTATAAAATCCCTATCATAATTGTTATTATTATTATTATTATTATTATTATTATTATTATTATTATTATTATTATTATTATTATTATCATTATTTTTATTATTTTTTTTTTTTTTTTATTATTATTAAAACCATATAGCTAAATAATTAAAAATTATTATAACAAAACATTATTATTATTATTATTATTATTATTATTATTATTATTATTGTAAAATTAAAACATTCAATATTATTATAATTACTTATTATTATTATTATTATTATTATTATTATTATAGTAGTAGTAGTAGTAGTAGTAGTAGTAGTACTGTTAGTACTATAGGACCTACTAAATATTGTAACTGTAACGTACATTCAATGAATAAAGAATTTTGAATTATTATTATTATTATTATTATTATTATTATTATTATTATTATTATTATTATTATTATTTATTCGTTTTAAAACGGTTCCTGAAAAGAAAAACATGAAAACTAATTTTTCATTATAATAAAATGAATACAAATTTAAATGTGAAAAAATAAACTATATGGAAAATTAATATTTAAATTAATTACATCTAAAAATATCGTACTTAAGATGAAATGTAATTGTAATTATAATTGTTATTATTATCAGTGGTAGTAGTAGTAATAGTAACAGTAGCAATAGTATTTCAATGCATGGAGTATCTCTTCCCATCCTTTTTCTGTCCAAATCTCTCACCCCAGACTTAACCGCTATGCTCAGTCTTACATATACTCTAATAGTGAAGTCTGAAAAACACTTCCTTTATCAATTTTCCCAATTTCATTTGCATTGCTCATCTTCAAATGCCGTGTGCCGGGCATGTCGACCTTTAACTTGACCAGAATTCTAATATTTCCTGAACTTTGGTGAAAATTAGTAGGCCTCTGGTCTTTGCAAGCCATATATATATATATATATATATATATATATATATATATATATATATATATATATATATATATATATATATATATATATATATATATATATATATATATATATATATATATATATATATATATATATATATATATATTAAGCGGTTCCGTAGCTCAGGCGATTTAGCACTCGCCTTGCAAGCGAATGGTCCAGGGTTCGAGCCCTGTTCGGAGTAGAGAAATTTGGGTAGTTCTCTCTCTTGCGCTTAGTCCAGCCCATTTAAGCATAATAAGTACATCTGCGGAATGCTTACTGCAGATGTGATCAAAGTTGGCATCCATGATAGACCTTGCCAGCCATTGGAAGTTTGCTGTCGACCAGTGAAACTCTTGGTTCATCCTCGAATGAACCTACTGACAGCGCTAATAACTTTCTGGAGGCGGATTTTGATTTTGATTTGATATATATATATATATATATATATATATATATATATATATATATATATATATATATATATATATATAATATATATATATATATATATATATATATATAATGGTTCTTAAAACTCTCCCTTCGAATACCTCCTCCTTTGAGAAAGGCTCGTGCGGCACGCCGTTCTACACACTCTCATCCTTTCTCTGTCCAACTCTCCGACCCCAAACTTAACCGCTATGCTCAATCTTACATGTACTCTACTAGTAAAGTCTGGAACTCACTCCCTTCGTCTATTTTTTCAACTTCTAAGGGTTTGGGCATATCATATATTATTATTATTTTTATTTTTATTTTATTCTAAGGGCAGAAGACAAGATAGTAAGATAGGAAAGTATGTCACCAGTTGACCTCGAACGTCGAAAGCCATACTGGTGATCTGAGAGAGGAGAATGAGACTACAAATGAATCAGGAAATGAGAGTTGAGGAGAGTTACAAAAATTTTAGACAGAACACAAGTGAGAGCTATAGGTCGATAGTTAGAAGGGTCAGAGCGGCCATCTTTTTTCCTGATCGGCTGAACAAATTCGCGCTTCCAGCATTGAGGAAAAGTATTAGTATTAAGGCATAGAGAGTACAGCTGAACGAGGAAAGGCGCCAACTCGGAAGGACGCTCCCTCAGAACACGAGGAGGAATGTCATCCGGGCCACTGGCCTTTCTGACCTTCATAGATTTCAGGATCCCATGCACCTGGTCATGAGTAATCACAGGTAGAGACATGAGATATCTAAGAGGAGAAGAGGCTATATATATATATATATATATATATATATATATATATATATATATATATATATATATATATATATATATATATATATATATATATATATATATATATATATATATATATATATATAACCTATTATTCAAGTATAATTTATTCGATAAAATAAAAATACATTTTATTTTAGAGAAAAAATAAAAATTTCCTCAAAATTTGAACCCAAATTTTTCTTTTTATTTCCTTTTATTTTCTTGCGGATCAATGCAAAATGGGAAAAGGAACGTAAAATAAATTACCAATAAAACGGATAATAAAAATAATAATAATAATAATAATAATAATAATAATAATAATAATAAGAAGAAGAAGAAGAAGAAGAAGAAGAAGAAGAAGAAGAAGAAGAAGAAGAAGAAGAAGAAGAAGAAGAAGAAGAAGAAGAAGAAGAAAAACGAAGAAAAAAGAAGAAGAAGAAGAAGAAGAAGAAGAAGAAGAAGAAGAAGAAGAAGAAGAAGAAGAAGAAGAAGAAGAAGAAGAAGAAGAAGAAGAAGAAGAAGAAGAAGAAGAAGAAGAAGAAGAAAGAAAGAAAGAAAGAAAGAAAGAAAGAAGAAGAAGAAGAAGAAGAAAAGAAGAAGAAGAAGAAGAAGAAGAAGAAGAAGAAGAAAGAAAGAGCTAAAAATTGAGATTTTTATTCATTAATTCCTGAAAAAAACTAGTTTAGACAAACATTTCACACATCGTTTTACTAATTCACCCATTCGTAGTCAATTATGTTTGAATCTGCTTTCAAAATATATTCCAAATTAAATATAAAATTCTAGTAATCAATTTAGTATTTTGATGATATTTGTAAAGTATTTTAGGATGTAATTAATAGTTGCTTAAACTTATGTCTTAAATTCTTTTCTATATTAGTACTGAATGTTTCATCAGCCACCTTTAAGAAGTCATTGTAGAAGTCTGTAGTCATTCATATCTTGCATCTTTTTATTATTTGATTTATTATTATTATTTTAAATTTCATCATTTAATTAACCGTTAACTGTTGGAAAATTCTACATTTAGAATCAGAAAATCATAAAAAATAAACTCAGGTAAGTCTTTTAAAAACTATTATGTATTTATTTACTGTTATAATATCGATATTTCATTCGATTATTTGTTCCAGAGAGTACGAGGTTTTTTGGAAACCGATTTTACCATATATTATTATTATTATTACAAAGCTCCGCATATTGGAGACCCTTATTAAGTTACACGAACACCCAGTCTTCTGATTCAAATATTTGAAAAAAAAGTTAGACTAGCAGAAGAGAAAAAGGGAAGGAGTGAATGAGAAAGAGAAGAGTAAGTAGAAAAAAGAAGACAAAGTAAAACTGTCGGGACAGAAAAGGAGTATGAGGATGAACAAAGATTTAAGAAGTAACAACCAGGTATTAAAGTGCTTCAAAATCCATCACAGGAGAATAAGAGAACCCATAAAACTTGGACGTGAAATATGGAGGTGTTTACAATAAAACTTCAAATAAAATATCCATTAATGAAAATGACTCAGAAATAACTATATAGATTTTATGAAGGGTCATAATTAATAATATATATATATATATATATATATATATATATATATATATATATATATATATATATATATATATATATATATATATATATATATATATATATATATATATATATATATATATATATATATATATATTATTTTTTTTTTTTTTTTTTTTTATTTTTATTTAACCTCTGCTGGGCAAAGGCCAGAGGCCTACTAAATTCCACCAGAGTTAGGGGGAAAGTCAGGAACATAGTCAAATTAAAGGCCGACATAACCTGATACACGGCGTTTGAAGGTGTATAAGTCACTGGAAGTTCGAAAAATAGATGAAGGAAGTGTGTTCCAGACTTTACCAGTAGAGTATATGTAAGAATGAGCATAGCGGTTAAGTCTGGAGTCAGAGGTTGGAAAGAGAAAGGATGAGACTGTGTAGAAAGACGAGTCGCACGAGCCCTTCTCAATGGAGGAGGTATGCGACGAAAGAGCTCAGAAGAGCAGTGCCCAGTTTAATAGCGATAGTAGAGAGATTGTCACGCAACAATTCGACGGGCAGAAAGAGATTGGAGAGATTAGTGAGAGCAGGAGAGTTGATAGGCAAAAAAAAAAAATAATATATATATATATATATATATATATATATATATATATATATATATATATATATATATATATATATATATATATATATATATATATATATATATATATATATATATAATATATATATATAATTATATATATATATAAAAGATCTATATTTATTATTTCAATAAAGCTCTCTGGTGGGCAAAGGCCTACCAATATCCACCAGAGTTGGAGAGCATTCAGAATCTGGTCGCTAATGGCCAAGGTGACCCGATACACGGCGTTTAAAAGCTATTAAAAGCGGAGCTATTCCTATTCCTTCAACCCCTACAACTCATTTATGCCTAAAATTAGAATTTCTTCTAAAGATGTCATTTCTGCTCTCTCTGAGCTTAATACTAAGAAGGCGTATGGTCCCGATGGTATATTTTATTTCTGATCGCCAATATGGCCTTCGTAAGAAACGCTCTACTGGTGATCTTCTCTCCCTTCTCTCTGACTCCTGGTCCTCCGCTCTTTGGCATTTCGGTGAATCCTTTGCTGTGGCGCTGGACATATCGAAAGCCTTCGATAGGGTCTGGCACAAAGCTTTGATTTCTAAACTTCACTCTTTCGGTATCTATCCTTCTCTTTGTGATCTTCTCTCTAATTTCCTTTCCGGTCGTTCTATAGCAGCTGTTGTAGACGGCCACCGTTCTTCCTTTAAATTTATTAATAGTGGTGTTCCACAGGGTTCTCTCCTATCTCCAACACTTTTTCTGCTTTTCATTAATGACCTTCTTTCTATTGCCTCATATCCTATCTACTCCTGTGCTGATGACTCCTCCCTTCATTATTCCTTCGTTTGAAAAACGTCCCACCCAACAGCAGTTGATAAACTCGAGAAGGGTAGCCTTGGAGCAGCTAACCTCTAATCTTTCACGTATTTCAAATTGGGGCAGAGAAAACATGGTTGTTTTCAATGCCTCAAAAACTCAATTCCTCCATCTCTCCACTCGACACAATCTTCCACACAACTATAATGTCTTCTTCGAAAACACACAAATCAAACCTTCATCTGTTCTTAATATTCTTGGCGTATCCTTTTCTCGTGATCTTTCTTGGAAAGATCACATTACTTCTCTTTCTAAACACGCTTCAAAAAGGTTGGGTGTCCTAAGGCGCCTCC